>MU736528.1:34184-105749 GCA_026770625.1 Nicotiana glauca | reverse complement strand
TTGTTCAATTTGGAAGATGGCCCAATCCGAATTTCCTTCTATTTTTGGTTCTATTTTCGTTTATTTGTTCCAAAATTAACTTAAAGATCCTAAATTAAATTAATAAAATCAAAATTAACTTAAAATATTAATCAACTCCTACTAATAATTATCACACAAAAATTAAATATCAATTAAAATAAAATCGCACAATTTGGACATTAAATGCTAAAAATGCAAAGAATACATATTTTTGTAATTTTCTATTTTCGTAAAACAAACTTAGTTATCCCTAAATCTAGAATTATATCCTAGTTGTAAATGTGACATATTTTTGTATTTTATATTAATTTAACAAACAAACATGTACATACAAATGTAAACAATACAAGAAAAATAACACAAAAATCCACAAAAATCACACACAACCCAAAACTATTTTATTTTGAATTTTTGGGAGTATTTCTCATATAGGGCAAAAATCACGTTCTCACACCTACAACTGGTATACAATTCATTTCCTCAACACTTGCACATATTCAATCACTTGACACATTCTTGCACATATTTTGGTCACTTCGATGAGTCCCATACAGTTCAACCAATACACTATACACATTTCAATTAATCATTACCAATCTATACTACCATTAATCATTCACTTATCACCAGAGTCCTTACAAATCTTTCAATTACCAGAAAGGGTATGCACATGACTCAAATAACCACAACACATACAATTCTTGCATAACATAAGGAGATACAATGGTAAAGTATTTAGGGGAGATATGGGGTGTCTTTGCACCAAATGAAACAGAACATTAGTTTGCTTAGAGATAAGAGTTCGCACGATCACTACTAGATTTTTTCAAACATGTGTGGATATTTTTCTTTCATTTCATATTCCGCTTCCCATGTGGCTTCTCAACTCGAGAAAGCACCACAATATTTATATATCAATGACAAGAACCTTAGCATTATAAACACCACTTTATCATGATGATACCTAGGCATTGACTGCACATTTTTAAATCTTATCACCTAGAAAGTACAATATTTTATTTCCACAACACTCTAGACCTTCAATGGCCTCTTATATTTACAGATTTCGCCATAACACATTCACATGAACAATTTCAACCCCTGAACTTACTTAACGAGGGTAACGGGGAGATATCATACATAAGCTAACTATCAACTAACTCCACCTTCAATAATTTCCACCGGGATGATACAAAATTGATCTCCACCTACTTTCTTGGACATAGACATGTGAATCCACATAATATATGGCAACAACCATGGGAACACTTCATACTCTTAGTGCGGCCTACTGTGGGATAAACTTATGCTACCTTTATTATCAGCTCACATACATATTCAGGGAAAAACTTTGAGAATAGCCTGCACACCCTCCAAACTCTAAATCTCTAGACGAACACTCACACTAAACCCTCGATGACCTTCAACAATTTCCCTAGGATGTGCTATCATAAACTGACCACAAAATTACCTATCAAATATATATGTGATCACACTATGAAGCCTCATCTTTGACTCATCTGAACTTACAACACTCAATCGATCTAATTCAATGAGGAACAACAAAGTTCAAGATCGGACTGGAGTTATTCAGAAATCAATTTAGGCACTGAGCAGAGCATTCTATGAGGTTACATACTAAGAGACACAATGATTTCTATTAATGATGCTGATATGGTCAATCATTGTGACGGCATCAACTATTAGACAATTAAAGCATCGGGGTAACTCGTAAACTAGAAATATGAACCATTAAGGAGGAATATTCAAGTACGTCACCCAGTCATTCCCTGGAGTGTAGGGAAAATCCAATTATCAAGAATGAGAATATTCTGGCACCTTGAATGGGATATGGGTTTCAAAATACATGCAGTTGAATTACACTCTTAACATTACTTGACACACGAAATCTATGCCATAATCCCGTGAGGTTGAAAATAAGTTGAACGCTTATGAGATTCTCATATTTAAGACAGCTTAACCCTTCCTGATAATTGATCATGTACGAGGGAACTAAATATACGACCAAACTTTTCTTTCAAATCGATATGCTCAGGATATGTGCGAAAATCTGAGGGCATATAATCTCATCCTTTTCTCAAGTAAAACCACATAGCTCGGACATCTAAATGTTGGGATGAAATCATTTACTGGTTAGAGGCGTTCTAATGGTTAACATAATGTTCCAAGAAGAAAGACAAATGACACTCCTATCCTCTCAAGGAGGTGTAATACCAAGGGTAGCAAACCTATCCTCACATGAAACTGACATAGTCAATTATTCTAGAAGTGAAGTGAGAAGAAAGCCACGTAACCCAACCAATCCGACCCATTTAAGACTTTTGAAAAAGGTATATACTCTGGTTTGAAATCATGGAAATTAAATCTCAAACTTTAAGGAAAATCATTACTTTTGAAACCCACGAGACAAGCCCTCGCAATCTTAGAAAATCAATAACAATGGCGAGAAGGTTCTTAAAACCATTACAAGTTGGTATAAGATAAGACCTCAAAGTTCCTATATGGATAAGTTCGAAAGAATGAGACGTCTTAATGAATTTATCGAGGAGAAGTAACCTGGGTTATCTAGTCACATGGATAAGCAGAGTAGGTAAATGGTTGTTAGAAGAACATCTACAAGCAATACCAACCATATTTATTTATTCCAATCAAAGGAATAGGTCCCCTTCTTTAATGCTACAAGACTTCCTCTTTGATGCCATGAAACGTAAATGAATTTTACAATGAGAGTTATCAGATGAAATAGATAGTAGTGTATTAAAACTAATGAGCACCATTTGGAACCAAGAAGCTTAAACTAAGTCGAAGATATTAGAAGTCTGTAGGAAAGGAGAAATTTGCCCACTCTCATGGTGCTTGTAGAGTACATAAAAGTAAGGTTAATTAAATCAGATCATATCGTTGGATAACTAGTCGAGACATCGAGATAATATCGCATCAAAGATTACAAGTAAACAACACACGATGCAAGACAAATGAAAGGAAAGGGAAAAGGCCTTGTGGAAGTAACCTTTACATTGTAACCACTAGGAATGGTGGTAATATAAAGCGATTATGAGAAGCTACATTTTTTTGAAATAAGATATCTCTATGTAGTCACGTGATGTATAGATCAAGAATTCAAAAATCCAATTATATTTAGCAACTCTACTTCATAATGAAGCACTACAACACACTTCTACACAACCATCTATTACGAGCCATATTAGGAGATGTTATAAGGCTTGACTGAGAGAAAGGCTTTGACATATGAATGTGTTAATAGGTGTATTTCTCCCTGGTCAACCCAAAACCTATAGGCGAGAGTTAGACTGATAAGCAGATCGTTGGACTGGCACATGTGTAGGTAATCCATTATCGAGAGGAGATCATTGGATCTCAGCAATTGCGACATGCTATCAACCTTTGATGAACTTGAAGTGATACGAGAACCCAATGAGATAGTATCGAATAGCCATGGAGGGTTTGCTGATGTTCCTAATAAGTTCTTCATAGATTTTAACTTGAGAACTTCCCAGATGCTAATGAAAGACAGAAAAACATGAGAAACTAGCATTGTGCTATAATAACCCCCAAAGGTGTGATTGGTCTTGACGGAAAGCCTAGTAAGGGTCCTCACGAGGAAGAGAGTGTCACAATGACTCATAAAAGGATATGTTCTCTCATGTTCATCGAACAAGTGTGGGAAAACTAGCACCATGAATTCACTAACTAGAGAACACAGTTAACACATATTATAGAGGTGAAAAGAGGAGATAAACATTTGTCATAAGTTGGACACGCTTCTGCTGTATTAGGTCCCAACTACAATATACGACCATGCCACGAGTAACAATAATACTAGGACAAGGTGAGCTACTTACTACGGGATGTCCCAAGTGGACACAAAAGTTATGGCGACACATGATCTTCATATGACGGGGACGTGATGATCTAAATTTTTAGAGAGACTTTATATTCATGCACAAGGTGACCATTTCGATTGACATGCACTCATGTGAGGTGTTAAGGTACGCCCTTATGTTACTAGGGAGTGAAAAGCTTTCATGTTGGTATTCGCAAGAGAGTAGATTGACTGTTCAAGTCATATAAGCCATATACACAACTGAGTAAAAAAGTGACTCGAGAAGGATCGCAACGCTGGGATGCTTTTCATGGAACTTGACACCACATAGGTAAACTTTACGACGGTGCATGTATAGGCACCAACAAGTAGATTTTGTCCATTTAAATAAAAAGATTCTGTTAGAAATTCGTCGAACATAATCCCTTGGTGAGAATTTTAGGAAAACCAAGCGGGAAATATCAATCCTAGAGTTATAACTCAATTCAAGGGCATAATTATAGAACTTAATTCCACAAGAATGTAAATAAGAGAATTCATAATAGAGTGGATTCACGAATAGTGCATCTCGTTCAAAAGAGTCGATACACGCAATGTTTCATTATTCAACACCTTGTTAAGACCACATTTATGAGAACTCTTCAACATGGATGTACATATACAATAAGTAGAAATTCTGATTTGACTCACTTGACGACGTTATGTTGATAGGGCAATAGCTTAATCGATACCCCTCGACTCTACATCTCTAATGTACATAGGTAACATACTGATATAACATATGATCTGATAGTGCAGAGACATCAATAGGGACAAGGACACTCACCTCTAGCGATATGTTTTACCAATCCATCCAGATCTCAATACATTCTCCTAACACGTCCTTGGGCAATCCACTCGGACTCAATATTTATTAATTGCTAACACATGCTCCTAACTTGGCACCATGGGATCCCGGTTTTCGAGTAGGGATTTCACGGGGCCTTACACTTAAAAAGGAGAAAATTCTAGGTGACAGGAAAGAACATATAAGACTTAACAGCTAAATATGGAAAGAGACATTTAAAAGGCCCATGTTCACCTCCACAAGTAATACACATAGGCAGCATGTCTCAAACACAAACAATATCAGTTTTTCATTAGGGAAAAGGCATAAAAGGGACATCTGACTGGATGTCAATGCACATAAACATGCAACTTTTTTTATAAACTCGACAGTAAGGTCCTAAACAGTTTGCCAACTGATTTTATCCTGTTAAATTTGAGCAACTTCAAGTAGAAATACACTTTGCAGAATTTAAAAATTGCCTTATAGGCTTGCCTAAACCCATAACAATGATGTCCTAAAATCATGATAGCTACATTTGATATAGTAAAACAATGAGCAGATTTTAAAATGGACTCTTGAATTCCTATAGCCATGCTTTCTAATAGTAAATTAGGGAAGTACTTGGAAGGATTCAATTGAGGAAAAGAAACCACTAATTAGACCAGATTCGAAGTAAACTAACATGAATTGGACTGACTTATTTAAACTAAAATGATTTTTAGATATATAGGCAGAACTTTTGATGTTGTTCCCTATAAGCATGATATCTAGTAGTTAAGATTTGACGCTATAAACTTATATTCATGATTTATAGTGGAAACAAATGTGAATACCCATTGGAAAAGAAACTGAACATGATCACATGCTTAAGTATGGTATCTACTTGTGAAGTTGATTTTAGAAACTATAGACATGATTTCTGTTATCGGAACCACTTGAACCCTATAGGCATGATTTTTAATATGGTGGGGGTAAACATAGAAAATATAAAAATCTATAGGCATGGTTTCCACAAATATGTAACTACCCACTCCTTTTCACTAATCACCCCAATATTCGTTTACAAATTATTACAATCCATATGAATGAATTACATAGGTAAAGAAAAAGAAGAAGTTACACTATAGGGAGCCTGAAGCAGGCCCAAGTGATTTCCCAAACCTCTAATAGCCTCAAATGCCAATTTCATAGAAAATATCATTGTCTAGGTGCGTTAGAGTTCCCAAAGGATCTCAAGGATCACGAGCAATGCTAACACCTAGACTTTGTAACTAAATTGAGTAAGTGCACTGTGGAAGGGCCAACCTCAGTGTGCCAGAGATCATAGGGATCTCAGAAGGATCCCAAGGCAGTACACACACTGTAGGGGACAAAACCTAGAGACTTAAAAGTAGAGTGAGAGTGCTTCAAATAATTTGAAAAGGTTTTAGTAGGAAAGCAGCGTGGAAGAGACTTAGTTGAAATAGTATTATAAATAAGAGGGTTGTTTAGTAAAACAACTTTTGAGAGCAGTCATGTAATTAAACTAACAAGAGGTCAGTCAAACAAGTTCAGCAACACTCAGGGAACAAATCTTCACACATGGACAATTGGGGTTACGGACAAATAGAGCAGGTATGATTAACACATAACAGGCAGAAGTCCTTTACACTTGGTACTGGCAGTAAGACTTAGATTCAAGAGTGTTAAATAGAACACAGTTACAAAACCAGAGATGCTTTAGGGAGATTCATAGGAGTTGGGAGATAGTAGAGTATAGGATTATATACTAAAAATTGCTGAGCATAATATTAAAACAACTTGGGGCAATAGCCCAATAAGTACATACTAGAACTAGGCAACATTAAACAAGAATTAAACAAAGTAAAGTCAAGTTACTAGTTCATGAGAGCATGTTGACCCTAAAGATGTAAGACATGGCTAGCATAATTAGATGAAGAAAGGAAATTAAATACATGTTGAATAGAAAAACCATTGGTAAAAACATATCAGGAACATGATGAACTGAAGTAGTAAAAGAAACATATTGTTTTGGGGGCTTGAATTGAAATCAGAGCATACTAGTATAGAGATAGTAAACACAAGGTGAAGAATAGGAGAACACAATAATTAGCCTTGGCTTAAAGAAGACTAATTCAGAATGGTAGCAAGTAACAAAGAAAGAAAGTAGAAAGCTTTGAATATGAGAGAGAGTTTTTGAACCAATGTGTTCGTGTCTTTGTGTTAATATAAAGTAGGGCACTTATAGTTTGAAAATAGGTAGAAAAAGGAAAGAATCAACGTTCAACAATAATTATGGAACCATGTACTAATTAGAATCTAATCAATGCAAGTACTTCCCTTCAATTAAGGAGTTAAATAACAAATAAGGAAATAAATCAATGTACGACCAATAAAGATAGATTTCAAATACAGTAAGTATAGGGTAAAAAATTAGAGCTAAGTTCAGAAAAACTCTAATTAAGGAGATAGTCCATAGGAATCAAGTAACAATGCAGACATGGTAAGAAAATTAATCAAATTGAATAGAAAGGGTAGGAATCAAAGGTTTAAAGGAAGGTCTTCCAATCAATCCAAGAAATAGGGAATTTAGAATCAAACAAAGAGAAAGTCATGAGTCAGTGTTTAGCATATAAAAATGGATAACCAAAGGTCGACATATAACTCTGGCGAGCATGGAAGTTAAACAATACTGATTCGATGAGAGAGAGAGGCATGTCTTGAACAGTAAAGATGAACACAAGCACATAGAATCGATGTAAGTTTAGGCTAAGAAACTCAGTAGAAACATATTCAAGGCAAGATGGTCACAAAAACTCGTCAGTCATGCTGATACACAGAACCAAACGAAGAAACCTAGAAAATTAGGGCTTTCAACATAGATGAGTTAAAGATGTAGTAAAATCATAGAATCAGTCAAAATATGCAAGAAATAGAATTTTAAACTCAAAGAATCAGTTAAACAAGGTTTTAAAAAGAAGTTATGAACCCCTAGTATTTAGAAGAAGGTGAGAAACACTTAAAATCAATGGTTCCTGTAAGAATCTCAAAGACAGTGTAAAACATTAAAGAAACAAATTCAAATCGTCCTAGATCTATATAGATCTAGGATCTAGGAGGTATATAAAAGATATTAGGGTTTCGATAGAAACCCATATAGAGATGAAAAAACATGCCTAGAAACCCAAGGATCGTAGCAAATACAACATGATTTTGCTTGAAATCACACTGGAGTAGCCAAGAACAGGCAGGTGATGAACCGTAGATGCAAGTCAGCATGGCCCTCTGCCTTTGAAGACCTTAGAGACGACATGCATGGCATGAGAGAAGCAATTGGAGGTTTAAGAGACGATGAGATGTCACCGAAGGCCGGAGATGGGAGGTCGACGATTGAAGATTAGAGTTAAGTTGAGAGTGCACTGAGATTAGAGAGGATTTAAGGGCGGCGGTGTGTAGAAAATAATTAGGGTTAGGGGTTGTTTAGAATTAAAAAAAGGAAATAATCAATACGAGTCGTTGATTAAATATAAACGGCCATGATCTGATGGGTTCTGGGTCCGGTAGATGTATTTATTATTTGGGTCGGGTGGTTTAATATGAAATTGGATTGGGGTATTGGGTTTAATTGAGGCTAAAATTGAAATCCAATTTGGCTAAGTTTTAAATAGCCAATTTAACACTATATAATTTATAACAAATAACAGATGATTTCTAAAAAATAATTTCATGTACTAAAATGATTTAAAATAGATACTAAAATTTTTTAAAATATATAATATCATATTATGCATATAAATGTAATTATACACTAATAGGGCTAATATTGCAATTATATGCAAATTGGCTTTAAAAAATAAATGCAATTATTGAAAATGCGCAAAAAATATTTAAGCAATATTTTGGCATAAATATAAGATTTATATGGCTAAATTACCACAAAAATAATTCGAAGGATAATTATCGATAATTTTATAAGAAGAAGGGGAAGAATTAAGTCAATTTAATGCCTTTAAAAATATAGAAAAAATTATATAAACCATGTGCATGCTTATATATGCATATATGTGCTATTTTTAAAGTATATATGTATATTGAAAATATATAAGAAAAAATTAGGTATCAACAAGAAGTATGTGCCACAATCTTGCAGAGAGGAGTTGCGTAGGCAGTTCGAGTGGTTGTGTCAGGGAGATATGATTGTGACGCAGTATAAGATGAGGTTCTCAGAGTTAGCTCATCATGCTTTTTGGTTGGTCCCTACGGAGAGAGAGAGAGGATTAGGAGGTTTGTTGATGGCCTCATGTATCAACTTCGTATTCTCATGACCAGGGAAACGGTGTCTGGTGCTACTTTTGAGGAGGTAGTTGACATTGCTCGCAAGATTGAGTCAGTTCGTCGTTAGGAGCCAGATAAGAGGGAGGCCAACAGTCCTCGAGGATCTGGAAGTTATGGTGGTACTCCTTCGAGAGGTTAGTTTCAGCACGGTAGAGGCCGTCCATTCAGAAATGCTTAGTCAGCTCTTCTAGGTTATCGTGGGACATCATCGGGTCAGGGTTATCACAGTTCACATTAGGGTCAGTCATCACTCAGTGCCCTTCTAGCCCAGAGTTCGTCCCGTGCTCCATCAGTTTAGGATTCTTCTATGCCGTGTGCATCTCCTAGTCATTCCAGTGCTAGGGTTTTGCTTCAGTCCCCACCTCCAGCACCCGGGAGTTGCTATGAGTGTGGAGAGTTGGGTCACAAGTGGAGGCATTATCCTCATCGTCTTGGGGGTTCATTTCAGCAGAAGAGTCAGCTATCAGCTTCAGTGCCAGTTACTGCACCACCACCCACCCAGTTAGAGGTTGAGGTTAGACATATATGGGTCGCCCTAGAGGGGGAGGTCAATTAGGTGGCAGTCAGGCCTATTTTTATGCACTCCCAGCTAGACCCGATGCTATTGCTTCAGATGTTGTGATCATAGGTATTGTCTCAGTCTTCCACAGAGATGCCTCTGTATTATTTGATCTTAGTTCCACCTATTCTTATGGGTCATCATACTTTGCTCGTTATTTGGATACACCCCGTAGGTCTCTTGTTACATCTGTTCATGTATCTACTCCGATGGGTGATACTGTTGTTGTACACTGTGTGTACTGGTCATGTGTGGTGACTATTGGAGGTATGGAGACCTGAGTTGATCTTTTGTTGTTATGTATGGTAGACTTTAATGTTATATTGTGTATGGATTTTCTATCTCTATGATGTGCTATTTTCAACTGTTATGCTAAGATAGTGACATTGGCTATGTCGGGTGTGCCACAGATTGAGTGGTAGTGTTCGACTAGTTATGTTCCCAATAGAGTAATCTCATTCTTGAAGGCACAACATATGGTTGGGAAGGGTTGACTTTCTTACTTAGCCTTCGTTAGGGATGTCGGTCCAGAGACTCCCAATATTGATTTTGTTCCTGTTGTGAGGGATTTTCCCGATGTGTTTCCTGCAAACATGCCAGGCATGCCGCCGGATAGGGATATTGATTTTGGTATTAATCTGGTGTCGGGAAATCAGTCCACTTCTATCCCACGTATCATATGGCACCAGCGGAGGAGTTAAAGGAGCAACTTCAAGAACTCCTAGATAAGCGATTCATTCGTCCTAGTGTGTTACCTTGGGTGTGCCTGTTCTATTTGTGAAGAAGAAGGATGGCACGATAAGTATTTTCATTGATTACAGGCATGTTGAACAAAGTAACAATCAAGAATAAATATCCCTTGCCTCGTATTTATGATTTATTTTTCCAGCTTCAGGGAGCGAGAGTATTCTCCAAGATTTATCTTCGTTCAGGTTATCACCAGTTGAAGATCAAGGACTCAGATATTCTTAAGACGACTTTCAGGACCCGATATGGTCATTATGAGTTCTTGGTGATGTCTTTTGGGTTGACCAATGTCCTAGCAGCGTTTATGAATTTGATGAACATCGTGTTCCAGCATTATTTCGACTCATTTGTCATAGTTTTCATTGATGACATTTTTGTGTATTTGTGCAGTCAGGAGGCGCACGTGGAGCATTTGATATTTGTGTTGTAGATATTGAGGGAGGAGAATCTTTATGCAAATTTCTCCAAGTGTGATTTTTGGTTCGGTTTAGTAGATTTCTTGGGGCACGTGATGTCCAACAAGGGTATTCAGGTTGATCCGAAGAAGATAGAGGAGGTTCAGAGTTGGGCCAGACTGTCCTAAGCCACAAAGATTCGCAGCTTTCTTGGTTTGGCAGGATATTACCGCTGATTTGTTTAGGTATTTTCATCTATCGCATTACCCTTGACCAAGTTGACTCAAAAGGGTGCTCCATTTATGTGGTCGGATGAGTGTGAAGAGAGCTTTCAGAAGCTCAAGATTTCTTTGACCACAGCTCCGGCGTTATTTTTTCCATCAACTTCAGGTTCATATACCGTGTATTGTGATGCTTCAAAAGTTGGTATTAGGTGTGTGGTGATGCAGGAGGGTAGAGTTATTGCTTATGATTCTTGTTAGTTGAAGCACCATGAGAAAAACTACCGTGTTCATGATTTGTAGTTAGCTGCCATTATTCACACATTGAACATTTGGAGGCATTATTTGTACAGTGTGTCTTGTGAGGTGTTTACAGATCATCATAGACTCCAACACTTGTTCAAGTAGAAGTTTCTCAATTTGAGGCTACAGAGATAGTTAGTGTTGCTAAAGAATTATGATATTACTATCGTGTACCATCCGGGAAAGGCTAATGTGGTAGACGATGCGTTGAACCGGAAGGCGGTGTATATGGGGAGTTTGGCATATATTCCGGTTGGGGAGAGACCTCTTGCAGTTGATGTTCATGCCTCATCCAATCGGTTCGTGAGGTTGGATATTTCGTAGCCCAGTCGGGTATTGGTCTGTGTATTTTCTCGGTCTTCCTTATTTGATCGCATCAGAAAGAGCCATTATGATGATCCTCATTTTCTTGACCTTAAGGACAGAGTTCAGCACGATGGTGCCAGAGATGTGACCATTGGTGATGATGGGTATTGAGGATGCATGGCCGGATATGTGTGCCCAATGTAGATGGGCTTCAATAGTTGATTCTGGAGGAGGCCCATAACTCGTGGTATTCCATTCATCCGGGTGCCGCAAAGATGTGTCTAGATCTGAGACAACATTATTGGTGGAGGATAAGGAAGAAGGACATTGTGGCATTTGTAGCTCGGTGTCTCAATTGTCAGCAGGTGAAATATGAGCATCAAAGACCAGGTGGCTTGCTTCAGCGGATAGATATTCCAGAGTGCAATTGGGAGCAGATCACCATGGACTTTGTAGTTGGGCTCCCACGGACATTGAAGAAGTTCGATGCTATTTGGGTGATTGTGGATCGGCTGACCAAGTCCGCGCACTGCATTCCTATGTGTACTAATTATTCTTCAAAGTGGTTGGCAGAGATATATATCTGGGAGATTGTTCGTTTGCATGGTGTCCCAGTTTCCATCATTTTGGATAGGGGCACCCAGTTTACTTCACAGTTTTGGAGGTCGGCGCAACGAGAGTTGGGTACTCAGGTTGAGTTGAGCACAACTTGACACCCTCAGACGGACGGGCAGTCCGAGCGCACTATTCAGATATTGGTGGACATGTTTGTGTCATTGATTTTGGAGGGTCATGGGATCAGTTTCTACAACTCACAGAGTTTGCTTATAACAACAGTGTACAGTCGAGTATCCAGATGGCTCCATATAAGGCTTTGTATAGGAGGCGGTGCAGATCTTTAGTCGGTTGGTTTGAGCCGGGTGAGGCCAGGCTATTGGGTACATATTTGGTGCAGGACGCTTTAGACATGCGGACGTTGATCACACCCAACTATGCCTTATAAAAAGGACACGCGGACGTTGCAAATACAATATGAGTATTTAGCCCAGAGTCGAACCCACAAAGAATTAACCTATCACGTACTTTCGTTGGACTTACTAAATTCTACGGAATCCATTTCTCAAACATTTCTAATAATAGTTGATGGGATTTCTACTAACAACGTATGACCGTAAATAAGTAGCTGAAAACTAACTATGATCAAGTTGTAAACAATTAGGAGAAGGTTCTAAGGTTATGACTTCCCTATTGATGGAATCCCTTCCGGTTATGTTTCACATAGAATTTCCTAATCATTTCTATCAATCATAAGCACTATTATTACCGTAACTCTCTCCCGAATAATCACAACAATTTACTAGATGCGCTTTCCCGAGATACACTAGCTGGCATTATTTAGTACAACTCACTTTAGATTGCACCTAAGGCTTTGCTATCCTAATCCCTCCTTTAAACACTCGGTTATTGATCCCTCATATACTTTGGGAGTGGTGTTATTCAACAATGACCTAAATATGCACTCTCTCCCGAGTTATGCACACTAAATAGGCACAACTAATTGAGGATCATGTCAATTAACTATAATAAGAACATAGTTGAACAAATAGAAATTAAACCGGGTAAACTATATTAACATAACAAGAAGTTCATCCTTCAATAGGTTCCATCAAAACCTTAGACTAAAGAATCTAGCTACTCATACAAATATTCATAACTACCAAACCCAAATTCATCACAAATAGCATAAATATACAAAGGAAGGAAAGAAGAACTAGATGGTGAGCTATCTTCCTTGATTCTTGCCTCTCCTTGTGCTCCTATGCAGCTCTCCAAAGCTGCACACCCTTCTTTTGGGCGAGCTAGACCCTTTTTAGGTTAAGTGTATTTGACCCCGAACTTCCAAGTTTACCCCTGAAATTTGCTTTTCCGGAACTGGGCTAGCGCGGGCGCTACAGGTGGTGCTAGTGACCGCGCTAGTGCCCTAACATTCTGCCTCAACCATCTGGCGGTCGCGCTAGTCCAGGACTTCATTTCATCTATTCTTTTTCTCGTCTTCTAGCGTACTCAGCTCCTATGGGTTTTTCTTGCTTCAATGTAGCTCCAATCACAACTTCAAGGCCTCATACAAGCTCCTCACTCTTGTAACGTGTGAAATTCACAATTAGATCCCATTTTTTTTTATCATTTTACTATATTATGACATTGAAACATAATCAAGCTGGGGCATAAACAATCGTCAAATTACATAAATCTTGCCTATTATCAACACCCCACTCTTAAATCATTGCTAGTCCTCGAGCAATCCACCACACTATATAAAGGTTCCTTCACTAAGCATCATCCCTTCACGCATCACACCGAGAACAAATCACATAAGTTACACCTATTAGTGAACAATCCTAGTCCTCAAAAGTCGACTCTCACGTGTCGTGCAATATTCATACTTTCTCAGGCTACTCTACACAGACATCAAGACTTGCCTTTCCTTCACGAATAACATGCCCTCACATTCACACGCAAGAGAGTAGTTCCACATATAATGATATTTAGAACAATTAGGAACTTAGATAGACAAAATTCGCTCACTCTCAAAAAGAACATTCACATGCCACAAAGATGCACCATAGGCTTCCCCGTTGTGCACTACTATACTAATCGAGCTCACTAAGTCTAAGATCAATAGGACTTCATTTGGTTGTAATGTAGACTAAGGGACAGGTAGAATATATTTATATATAGTGACTAACCTCCCTAAGCACTTTTTAATACAATTACATTATCATTCAGAACCATACTTGTGTCAACCAAACATTCCACCACTTTTGAAACAACCCCATCCATTAGGTGAAATTATAACAAACCACCACTTATTGATTACTACCTTTATTCATTTTTTTAAGTGGTGCTTATTCTTTTCCTTTTTTTTTCCAGCACTGCACCTTTTCTCTATTTCAACGGTTCCACTCAAAAACCAAACCACCACCCCACACTTTTGCTTTTGCATAGTTTCAATACCATTAAAGTGCTTATGGGAGGCATAAGGGTTCAATCAGTATTCAAACAATTAGGTAAGGTTCGCATTGTGGTTGCCAAAGAAACAAGCTTATAGGCTCAACAGGGTTAACTAAGATGTATTACAATTAGCTAGGTTTACTTTATATGTGTGGCCCAACAAAGAAATGACTTTATCACTTCTCAGACTGAATGAAACTATTATTTCATTTTGCAAACACACGGGACAAGTTCTAGGCATCAAATGTGAATCATGGAATATAGTAAAACTCACACACACATGGCATATGACTCATTCCAGATTGGCTTATCAAGACATTCTCTTCTGAGCATTCAAGTAGGTGACAAACATACAATTTAAGGAACTTTAGTAAGATTCAACCACCCGGACTAAGCGTTACACTCTAGTGTCTATTGTGTTCAGGTGTATCAATGTTGTGGGTTCTCGTAGCTCATTAATCCTAACTAACAACTAAAACTACCTACGCCCGATTCAAGCTAAACCCTTGGAAAAGAACCGTGGCCCAAAGAAAAACAAAGGGGGAGTTACTACAAAACCTAAAAAGAATATTTTTGATCTTTTCTCTAGACTTACTTCCCTCAAGAAAATAGTTTAAAGGATCCGTGATCAGGAAGAGACTCCATATTTCCCTTTTTTATTTTTCTCGACATAGTCCCTCAAGAACCCTGCCAAAAGAGATCCATCATCGGGACAAGCCACTTACCTACTTTAAACTTACCTAAGAAAACTATTAGTCAAAACACAAAAAAAATTTCAAACCAAACCAAAGTAACATCAAACAATCAATTTGTATTACATACATACATTGAAGTATCCCCCACCCCATACATAAAATGTAGACATTTCTTCATGGCATCAAAACTGAAAGAACAGTGAGGTAAAGGAACTCCCCTGAAAATAACTCTTGATCGGAGATGGTGTCTGGGTTCACACGGCAGGAACGACCCAGAGCTCTCACCCAGCCTAAAAATTTCTTCTCCGATTTCACCTGCCGGTCAGCCACCGAATCTACGCGGGTACCCAAATCAGTCATGGACGAATGCAACTCGGCCACCTCTTGCTCCAAAGAAGTGAAACGGGATACTCGGGCAGCTCCAAAAGATGCTGTCATCCTGGACGGTGCTGCAGCTGCTGCACTGGGCTCATGAGCCTGTGTTTCGGCCCCCACGTCTTCCTGCTCGACCTCCTCTTCTTCCGAGTCATCATAGCCACTACTATCCGCCCCACATACTGCTGCTGGTTCCTTACCCGTGGTTACCTTGTCAGCCCGGAACTTGCAGTCTTTTGGTACTAGCCCACCAACAGCTAGATTTTTGGGCAACCAAGCTTGCCTGTAAAGCTGAGTAACTAAAGGAGGGAAAAAGAACCCTTACCTTTTAATTGGGCAGCAGATGAATATTTCCTCGTGTATCACCCTGGCCACATCGAAGTCAAGACCATTGATAAAGCACCAAATCAAAGCAGCTCGAGGCCCATTTACCTCCGT
The DNA here is from genome assembly GCA_026770625.1 of Nicotiana glauca. NCBI lineage: Eukaryota > Viridiplantae > Streptophyta > Magnoliopsida > Solanales > Solanaceae > Nicotiana > Nicotiana glauca. The sequence continues at coordinate 89,648 of MU736528.1, read as the reverse complement.
AGTGTTGGAGGACGGAATCAGACGGTTGTTAATTAGATACAACCAACACTTCCCTTCAAATGTTAGTGTCGAGGAGTGAAACTTCTTACCATACTGCATCCAAACCATCTCCTTCCCACTTTGTGTGTGTTGGGTTACGACCATACCTATAGAAGTCATCATAATCAACCACAGGAGGGGGAAGCTGGTACGCTGTCTGTATCACCTCGATAGAGGCATTCACCGCCTTTCGGCGCACAATGACTACGCCATTGTCAAGCTCCGACAAATTGGCGTAAAACTCCCTAACAACCACTACATTGCCCTCACATGGCTCATTAATGAAAGTTTGCAACCCTCGCCTTACTAGCTCAATGTACATGTGATGGCAGTGTAGCTGGATCGAACCAATGTCAATACCTGTGATGACTCGACCCGTCGTCTCGTGAGTTACTACCCCGTTCTTCCCATTTCCTGCATTCTTATGTTTCATTATCGGTATTGGGTGCGTTAGAATTGATTTGGAGTGATTTTTTATAAGAAATGAGACAATTAATCTCTTTAAGGAAGAACTAGTTTGGAAAAGTCAACTGGACGATTTATGAGTTAGAAGGCTCGGATGTGAATTTCGATGGTTCGGTTAGCTCCGGGAGATGATTTGTGACTTAGGAGTGTGATCGGAAGTGGTTTTGGAGGTCCGGTGTAGAATTAGGCTTGAATTGGCGAAGTTAGTATTTTTGGCGACTTCCGGTTGATAGGTAAAATTTTGATCCGGGAGTCGGAATGGAATTCCGAGAATTTCAGTAGCTTCGTTAGGTGATTTTAGACTTGTGTGCAAAATTTCAGTTGATTCGGAGGTGTTTAGGCCAGGTTTTTGATTGAATGAGAACTTTGAAAGTTTTAGTTTAACTTAGGCCTTGATTGATGAAAACTTGACGATTTTGATATTAACGATAGTGTTTTTATGGCTCGAGCAAGTTTGAATGAAGTATTAGAACGTATCTGTGATTTTGGTTGATGTCCCGGGTGTGTTTCAGGTGAGTTTTGAGCGAGTACGGACACCCCGGAACCTAGAAAAATGGAGGTGGCAGCAGTGGAGGAACGGACCGCGCTCCTTTTCACGCTGGGCGTGCGGCCGCGCACGGGAAGATCTGCAGGCTGCTGGTTCTACTTCGGAAGCTCATATCTTTTGATCTACACAGAATTTTGAGCTGGTTCGAAAACGAACGTTGTAGAACTTTGAATCTAGTTTTCAGAAACATATTATAATAGGTATTTAGACATCTGTAGAGAACGTTATGTCTAAAATAGTGAAGCCTGTCACTGTAGTCAAATTGTTGCGCGGCCGCGACCATTTTTGTGCGGTCAGCACTCCCTGGGCGCGGACCGTGGTCATTTTTGTGCGTTCAGCACTGTCGGAATCCGAGGGGTACTCTATAAATACGAGGTTTTGGGTTTTATTTAATTTTTGGACCTAAAGAGCTCGGATTTTGGCGATTTTTCGAAGGTTTTTCAAGAAATTCATCGGGGTAAGTGATTCTAACTCAGATTTGGTTAGAGTACATGAATCTATCATTGAATTCATCATTTAATTAGTGAGTTGAGATGAAATTTGGGAAGAAAATTTTGGAATCTTTCAAAAATGTAAAATAAATATTTGAAGGACCAAATGGTGTCGGAATTGGATAAATTTTATATGGTTAGACTCGTGGCGAGATAAGGATCGTATTTATGTAAATTTTTCTTGATTTCGAGAAGTGGGCCCAGGGCTCGGGTTTTGCAAATTTTGTGATTTTCTATATTTTTCGAGTCTTTTCGATTGGGTTATATCCCCTTAGCCTATTGTAATGTATTCGTTGTGGTTTTGGCCAAATTCGACGCGCGTAGAGGTAAAAGCATAGCAGAGTAGACGTTTGACCGTCTTGAGGTGAGTAATAATTTTAAATGATACCCTGAGGGTTTGAAACCCCGAATTGCACAACATACTGCTATGTTGAGATGAGACACACGTTGTATGACTAGCGCGGGGTCATTTACTATTGGGGATTGTGACTTGGTCCATCCTAGTTGATATTTTACCGCGTATTTGATAAATATTTACTGTTTTTCACCATGATTTGGGCTTATTGCCATATTTGGGCTTCGTACCAATTACCTGAAATCTTTTGTGAATTTACATCACTATTTTCCTTACGAATTGAAATGTTAGTTGAGCTCAGTCCAATTGAATTATATTATTTTGTGAACTCAGCTACGTTTATACTCAACTCGAGATTTAATGATATTTAAAATGTTGTTGAGCTGAGCACTATTGTTTACTGATACCCAAGAGGCTTATGATTATTTTCTGGACTGATTGAGGCCGAAGGCCATCTGTGAGGATATGCTGAGTGATGTGAGGAGGCTTTTAGGCCTCGAGTGTTATGTGAGGAGGCTTTCAGGCCTCGAGTATGATGTGTGAAGGCTTTCAGGCCTATTGATATTGCGCTTGGGCTGTAGCAGCCCCTCCGGAGTCTGTACACACCCCCAGTGAGCGCAGGGTACCCAGGTGAGTTGGGAGTGGGCCCGAGAGGCCATTGTTTGGGTTTGGTGAGTTGGGAGTAAGCCCAAAGGGCTGATGTTGTGTGCTAGTGAGTTGGGAGTGAGCCCGTGGGGCTGATACTATACTGAGATTTACATATTGAGCCCGTGGGGCAAGCTTTGATTAATCCTTACTATTGAAATTATTTGTCTTTACAGTTTTCAAAGGAGAATTATCTGATACTAACTGTTTTACTGTATAACTGATTTTACTGCGTGAGATAGCGCTATATTGTGCCCTTATGAGATTTCATGCTTTCAGTCATTATTTATTTTTATTATTCACTGAGTTGGAGTACTCACTTTACTCTCTGCACCTCGTGTGCTGATGCAGGTAATTGTTCACCCGATAGCGGGTTTTTAGTTGATTGGAGATTTAGCCATCGTAGCTGAGCAAGGTGACCGTCAGCGTTCGCGGCACCGTGTCTCTTCCTTTGATTCTAAATCCCATTATGTATATTACTGGTCTTATAATAGTGTTTAGATACTTTAGATGCTCGTGACTTGTGACACCCAAATTTCGGGCTGACTTGGGGATGGTTTCTCTGTTCTATCACGTTTATCTCACATTTAATATTATATTGACTGTGATTTAGACTTATTCTTGCTATGTAATTACAAGAGATGAAATGTTTTGTTGACTAGCTGGCCTTGTCCTCACGAGAGGCGCCATCACGACCGGGTTCGGGATTTTGGGTCGTGACAAGTTGGTATCATAGCCTAGGTTACAAGGTCTCGCGAGTCATGAGCAGGTTTAGTAGAGTCTCGTGGATCGGTACGGAGACGTCTGTATTTATCCTCGAGAGGCTGCAGAACCTTTAGGAAAGCTTCATATTCTTGAATTCTTATCGTGCGTCCTTGGTTCATCTTAAAAAGAAATATTTGTAATTCCTTCCACGCGTTCGTATGGGCGCATGAGCGCTCAGTATCGGATGTGCCTCGATGGCTTTTGATCCTCGATCGAGGGGCGAGGTCTAATCTTTGTGAGTTTGATGTTAGGCCAGTCTGGAGGACTTGAGGCCGGATCTTTGCCAATGGCTTGAGCACTGAGGTGCTGATTGTGCGAGCAAGTGTTTTGAACCTTTATGTTCGGTATGGCCCCTATTAGTGGGAATCATGGCTGGATAACTACGTGAGAAGTATGATAGTACTGCGAGACGTATTTATATGACTTGGAAGTGACGAGGAAGGTCTACTGGATGATAGATGAACTATGGAGTGTATTATTTCCATTATGATAGAATGTGTAGTCTCAAGTTATGGGTGCGTGGAGAACCTTTTTATGTCTCCTAATTGGAGTGAGATAAATTTCATGTTACGATATGAGTTTAGACTCGGGAAGATTAAGTGATTGTGTAATGTGTATGACAGTGGTAGGTATACAAAAATATCAACTAAAGGTAAAGCTAGTGGGTAATTGGCTCATGAGGGGAATCTATTTGTCATATTAGTTAGATAAGTCTGGGAGCCGAGATCGCTTCTGAAAATGTACTATGACGGAATCGCTAAGTCAAAAAGGCCACCTTGAAGGTCGAAATTAAAGAAAGAATATGTTCTTACTCAGTTGAATAGCCCAGTAATGGAGGGTTGAAAGGTATTTTCTATGCGTTATGATTCAAATAGCTGCAACGCATGTCCATGTATCAATTTTGATAATATAATACATGTAATATTGAGATTAATGTTGTTGATGTACATTGTGATGCTTTGTCAAGTTGTGGGCGTGTTGTTATGATGGTTTTGGTGATTCGCTGGCAGGTGGATAGGCCCAATTACAAAGGAAACTCTGCCGAATTTTTGAAAAATATGGGACTTGGTAAAAATTTGGTTGCCTAGAGAGTGGCTTAACTGTTGTGTAAGTAAATGCAAGAATTGTAGAAGAGTTAAAACTCTAGATGACTTGTATTTCCACGAACTTATGAAGGAGTGAGTTTAGTCTCACTGTGGTATTATAGAAATAGGGTATAAGCGTTGTGGGTTATTGAGTGCGTTTTGATCTATGACTTTGAGCCAAGTTGGGGAGTTTGCTATTAAATAAGTCGATTGCACGATTATATGCTATATTGGTTCGAGTTTGATGCATGCTGGTGAATCAGTTCTGGTTGTAGAAATTGGGCCGAGAATGGCACGAGTGAAGGAAATTTTTTTGATAAGATGTCATGAGCTCGGATGAGCAGGAGATGATTTTAAATATTTACGGTAAATTGGTATTGTTTTCAATGTCACCTAAGATCGGTGTTTTGTAAAAAGGGTTTTTGCGTCCTGGTTAATGATTCTTGATCGCTCTTCAGCATTAGTGCGACCGGTGGTTTGGAGGTACGCTCCAGATATTGTTGTGGTAGGTTATGGGAGTGTGTCCCAGGAGTAGCTTATATAAATGTGGCATGTGATCACTTGAGTGATTAATGATGTAAACCAAGTATGAAGTTTGTGATGGCGTCGTTAAATTGAAGATTCATGCCTGGAGGGCACTTGGCATATTGGGTTGTGAACTGGGGGGGATTACTCCGATTATGATGGATGTTCTTGTGTATTATGAGGAAAATAGGAGTTATTATGGACCTTTGAAAGGTTATCAGACTAGTTCAGTGTGATCAGAATCGGCTTGAAGTCGATGGATAGATTTAATGTGAATGATGGCTCAATATCAGGCCAGATGTGTGCATTTTAGTAATATGATCCTCATGGAGGAGTAGTTATGTCAATGTTTCCTTGTCAGATATTTCGCGTAGTGATGCATTGCTCCGTGTGAGTTGTGAGACGACTTGAGAAATTGCTATGCGTTGAGAATCCGCGTAGGAATGACATTATATGAGCTTCTTAGCTCTTGAAATTCAAATTGTACATCGCACTCAGTTGTGCTTGATTGTTGTAGCTTATAACGTTGTATGTCCCTCAGGGGTATTATTATGCACTTAGCATGCGTACGACCGATACTCGGTATTATGTTGTAATGAGCAAATTTGGCTCGATGTGCATCTCCTTATGTGAGATCTATATGTGGATCGGGTGGCACGCCGCCATATGTATGTTATCTGGATCGGGTTTCACGCCGCAACAGTGTGATGTTGAGGATAGTTTTCTATATGCTATTTTGTATGTCTTGCTTCCTGTTTTCTAAGAAAAGCTGTAGTAGTGCGTGGGATTGGTAATTCCTTCCAGAGTTTGTTTTCCTTTTGTACCGTGTGTGAATTGGTAGCCTATTGGCATATTGAGGCATCATGTGTGACTTTCGATTATGTTTATTGCCTGAGCAGTTCGTAATGGGTGAGACGTGATCATTGAATTCGAGATCAGTGCAATCTGAGTGTATGGAGTAAATTAAGGGGCTAGGACCATCTCCCGCCTCAAAAGGAAGTGAATCCACATTTATTACGATAGGAGGAACAGGCACAGCCACCACTGGAGGAGTTGGAGTGAAGAGAACCCTGCGCCTATTCAAGGGCCTTTCTTTCTCATCACACGAAGGCGAGCCGTCTCGTAGGCGGACGGTCCCCGACGGACCTTCGGCACGAAACAAAGGACGAGAGGGAGAAGGGACCACCGAAGATTCAACCGACGTAGCCCTCGGTGCGCGTCTCGACACCGGCGCTGCAAAGAACCGAGCAATAGCACCCGACCGCCGAAAGGCTAGCTGAGGAGCTCTGCCACGATTCACGCTCCCTGTACAGGAAAAACGAAGTCAGCCAGAGAAGTTACTAAGCCCTAAAATTAAGCAAATCAAAAGAACGAACTCCTTACCCACGGCTCTCTGCCGGCCATGCTTCTCCCAAAAGGACGCCCACGTGCGAATCCCCTCGGTATGAGGGAGTATGGCTTCGAGCCACCCACGAATCCCAGCAAACGAAGCCGATGGTGGCCTCTCGGCTGTGAAAATAGCAACAAGGCAGCATTTGACTTAGACGCAATAAAAAGAGAAAGAAGGAATGAAAGCTGTTGTTTCGATGAAGATAACTCACGTCTATGGTTCCAAGCCTCTGGGAACCCCGAGGAGGACGCCACCAAATGTTCAGTCCTGATATAAAAGAACTGTTCGAACGGCCGAGGCTCAACCTCATCATCCAGCATAGCCGTCAGCCCCCTCGACCCACGCGGGCTCGCCTGGAGCATAGTGCCTCGCACTCGTTGAGGGGCGTAGAGGGCAAGCACATGTTGCAGCGTGACCGTTCTACCGGCGAACTCCCCGTATTTCAGAAACATCGCCAGGAGTTTGTACAAGGAAGGGGTGAGCTGAGCCGGACATACCCCATAGTAGCGGCAGAAATCCACCACTAAAGTAGGAAGAGGAACCCTGAACCGCAGTTTGAAGGGGTACGCATAAAAAACGCAGTACCCCAAGCGATCGGTGTGAACCCTCTCCTCGTGTCGAGCGAGAATAATGTCGGAATGAATGGGCACGAACCCCTGTTCCCGCAATTGGGCCATAGCTATCTCCCCCATCAGCGGGGCCTCATCCACGGGGTCCTCCCCGACATCAGCAGCGAAGTCTATCGCCGGACCTCTAGATGTAGGGAGTATCTCGTCTACCGACGGGACCCCCTCAACCTCAATCTGCCCCTCTTCTCCCAGTACCGGAGATAGCCTTTCAATAACCGGAGGGTTGCCCGACAGATCAACCGGAGGAACTTCACGAGAAGAAGCGCTTGCCATCGTTCAAATCACTTGAAGAATGAGAGACCAAATTTGGTAAAAACGATAAACTTTATCACAACCAAGAAAAGGGATAACAAATTCGCAGAAGAGTACCAAAAAGAGCTCTAGAATCTCTCAGACAAATAGTAGGGTATCAAGAAACTGACATTCCAATTCACCTTTATAGGCCACCTAGATGGTTTTGGGAAAACCGATGGATATCATTAACTACACATCCAATCGTCAAAACGGTTCGGTTCTACCAAGACATATGCCGCTACGGCAAGCATCATAAAGCGCCCACTCGACCGCAATCGTCATCTCGCCAAGAGGAACAAACGAAGAGTCCTGCCAATAATTGCGGAATATACCCTACGCCCTCAAAACTCTAAACACACCGCTCACATCGCGCTCAAACACATTGCGTATGGCCTGTCTCCTGCCGCCCATGGCAGTTGCGTACCAGAGCAAACCCACAGATAGGGGCGTGATCAAACTCCGACCATAACCACACTAAAAACATCATACATCCCCTCGATGAGGGGCTGCCCAACGTCTCGATTCTATGAGAAAGTGATGGTGGCAAACTCTGCGAAATTCGGACTGTCGCCATAAAGAATACGACCTCGACCAAAGCGACGATCATCCATTTCTTATCCAAAGTCTTCTATAACGTAGTCAAAAAACAAAACAAAAAAAAATCCGCTCATCAAGCTCGAGCGTGGAACGACCTCGATAAGCGGAGGGACTAACTGGATGGGTCGCAATCCGACCCTATAATTATCAACGGGGTTAATCATTTTTCTCGGCTAAATGAAAGATTGATAAACGACACGACCGTTCTTAATTAACGATGCTTAACGCCCGCCTAAGATGATCCTAAAGGCCACGGCCCTTCTGTTATATCAAAACTGACCCCTTGATGTGGGCCCGAGGACCAAAGGTCAACGTATGCAGTTCATATCTATAAATACAGATGGTAGAGGTAAAGAAAGGGGTTCCTCTCCTCCCCCATGGGGGCTCTAAAAGCAAAAGAGTAAAAATAAGGAGGGAGAATCACAAACAAACCAGAAAAGTGGAAGATCAAAAGAGAATATGATTGTAATGCTCTGAACCTCCCTATGGGGAGGCAGACCACTCTATTATCATCAATAAAGATCATCCATATTTTCGGTTATTAGAAGAATTACTCTTAATTATCGTTTCATCTATTTGATTCTCGATTTATTACGACTTGCTATGATTGGCCCATAATCTATGTATATTGTTTTCTATTCATAAAGTATGTAATAACTTTTGAGTCAAACAGTATTGTATAAGGGTATTCCAATCAGATTTGTAATCACCTTCACAAAAAATCCTCCCAATTAATAAAATAAATAAATGTCCAAAACTTTTGAGGTAATAAAATTAAGAAAATACATTAATTTGTTTCCTCTAATTGTTTTTCTTTCTATAACATAAGAGTAAAGGAAAATAAAAAAGAAAAATAATAAATATATTTTCTTTAGTACGATGTTTTGAAAAGGTATAGATTGTTGTTATTCAAATTAAAAGGCTTAAAAAAAGTGCAAGTCTCGGCATATTTCTCTTATATATACCATCAAAACAGTAGTAATTGGGAGTAAGCAAAAGAATTTCATAATTTAGAAGTATTCTTATTAATTTCTCAACATGGTTCACTCCTTAGTGAAGATCATATTCTTGTTATTTATTGTCATGCCCAAAAATATTCATAGTTGCTCGGTCCCTGGATTTGGTTACGAGGTGCACATTCTCAATAATCTTCCTGCTAATTCTCCTCAACTAGAACTTCATTGTGCATCTGGAGATGACGATCTTGGCTATCATTATCCAGCTATAGGAACAGATTTCAACTGGGAATTTTGCGGGATTTTTTATACTTTATTCTTTTGTCACTTTTGGTGGGACAATAAAAATTTACGTTTCGATGTATTTAACAATATAAATATATGCGTTGTGGATGGAAAAGATTTTGTTCCATCAGATACTAAGAAATGCTTATGGAAAGTGCAAGATGATGGTTTTTATTTGGGTTATTTTGATGAACATGCTAGTGAAAATATTTACAAAAAATATCGTGATTGGTGAATAGTAATCTTTTTCTTTTATAAAAATGTATTAGCTAGAAAAAAAATGTATTACCAATAATATTGATTTGTTTTAGCAAACTTCTATTCATTTCCGTATTGTTTGTCTTTTGTTTTTTCTCCAAAAGGATATTGTTCAAATTAATTTTAAATGGCATGTAACAATAACAATATTTTCTATGTGATGTGTAACTTTTTATTTTGTGACTGGGGATAATAAAGTGGGAAATCGATCCCAACCAACAAGGTGAAAGTTAATGTAGCCGGCCAACTAAGCTACTAATAGACGCGAGCTAGGATTTGAAGTTTGTGGGTTCTGAATATGCCATAAAATTCATAGCTCGTTTTAATTACCGAATTAGTAATTAAATATTTATATAGTTATTTATAAAATTTCTTAATACACATAGCATAAGAAAAAATCGGGAGAAATTCAAAAATAGCCAGATTTACCACTGGTCGTTGAAAAATAGTCAAGTTTCAAAAGTCATCGAAATTTAGCCACTTTAAATCTGAGCGAAAACACTGTTCAAAGTCCAGAAAATAAGCCCGCAAATTTTACGAGAGTTCCAGCATATGTATGCTTGAACTCCCGTAAATTTTACGGGAGTTTCAGGATAACTATGTCGGAACCCCCGCAAATTTTACGGGTGTTCCAGCAAGTATAATTGTCCAGTATAATATACTGGAGTTTGGAGCACTGGTGCTCCAGTCTCCCACAAATTTTACAGGAGTTAGCAAAGTATACTGGTCCAGCATAATATGCTGGAGTTCGTACACAAATGCACCAGAACTCCCATATATTATACTGGACCGGTCCCTGTTACAGCAAAATAGTGGCTAATTTTCATTAACTTGGTAACCGCTGGCTATTTTTCATTGACCAGTGTGAAAACTGGCTATACCATGATATTTTAATGAAAAAATCGCTAGGTTTGGCTGAATCTGATGTTAATTAAGATTGATACATTTGATTAATTAAACAAGAGTAAGCTAGAAGGTGGAAATTGGTAAAATTCTAATTACTTTGCATTAGTAACAAATAGTTTAAACCAATTGTTACAAAAAAAAAAAAAAAATTAAATAAGAGAGATAAGATAATTAGCATTGCAAATTACAAGGGGGATTTGTATTATAAAACATAAAGAAAGATCTCTAAAATATCATGATTAAATAAGAAAATGCAATTTTTCACTTTGCATGAAATATATTCTCTGCAAAGGAGGAAAGCTCAATCTTTAGAGAAAAGGAGTTTATGATTTCGACCTACGCTAAAACATAAAAGCATCGTCACAATTAGAAAGAGAATATTTGAGTCCCTGGTATGGAGTCGCTTTTGTTTGTGAGCTCTTTACTTCCAATGTAAGATTTTCTTGTCACGACCCAACTTCCATTATAGGCTATGATGGTACACCATTGTTAGGCAAGCCAACGCGGAAAAATCAATAAGTGTTCATTTTACTTTACCAAAATAAATACCACAATTCCTAAATTTGAAGCTAAAACATGTGATAATCAATAATGTACCAAAATAATTATACAATTCTCAAAAAAAATGTCTATTAATGTGTGTTCCAAGACCTGATGTCACAAGTTGTGGGCAACTAGTAGAATATACAAAAGAATAAATATATCCTACTGTCTGAAATAGTATAGATAGTCAAAATAAGAAAAGACTCCATCAAGCTGTTGATCGGCACTGGAAGGGAGCAACTCACCGTGGAAGTCTCGGACTATGGTCAGGGATGCGCACTAGACTGATAGCTAGATGTACCTGCCTCACATCTTGTACAATTAAGTACATAAGCGTAGTATGAGTACATAAATAATATGTACCCAGTAAGTATCCCGTCTAATCTCGAAGAAGTAGAGACGAGAGGTCGACTTAACACTTACTAGGGTCAAATAATATAATATGGTTTTATGCTAAGCATGGAGGTCACAAATAAATAATAGTTGTAATAAGAATTATTAAATCATGTCCTTAATAATATCACAGTTCGCCATTTACATTTCAAAACATTGAACAAGTAAGTCATCAACAACAATTCACATCAATATCATGCGCCCATTATGTCGAGGTCGACGGCCTGATTCAATAGAAAAGAAACTGTGCACTGGCAGAGGGTCGTATGGCGCGAACCATAGATGCATCTATTTCTATTGAGGCGATCGTCCCGATCCACCAATATCAATTATCATCAGGAAAACACATAAAGGCGCATTTATATTTAAATAAATTCATACAAGTGTTCAATAAGTACATACGTTCACTTATGTTCGTTTCCAATTCTATGGCATATCCTAAGTAATCACATTAGCAAGAAAACATATAAACATTCGCAAATATATCATGATACGAGTCCTAAACTACCTGGACAATTAACATAATAGTAGCTACGTACGGATTCTCGTCACCTAGTGCGTACGTAGCCCCTGTATTTAGTAGCAAATTATACATATATTACACATATGGGGACAATTCACTTTTACAAGGTTAGAAAGGAGACTCACCTTGCTCCAAAGTGTACTTGCAATACCAAGAACGAGCCCAAACTCTCAATTTGGAGCGGAAAGATCCAAAACTAGTTAAACGATGTAGGAACTAGTCAATACATGCTCAAGAGTATGCATTTTAATTACCAAAGTAATTTTCCAATCCTAAACACAAGTTTCCTAAAATCCGACCCGGGCCCACGTGCCTGGATTCCGTAACTTTTCGAAGAAAGATGTTCTTTATAACCTAAGGATCAATAATACATAATTTCTTATGTATTTCGTAACAAATTTCGTGGTTAAATCAAACATTTATCAATTATCATCAAGAAAACACATGAACACGCATTTATATTCAAATAAATTCATACAAGTGTTCAACAAGTACATACGTTCACTTATGTTTGTTTCCAGTTCTCTGGCATATCCTAAGTGATCACATTAGCAAGAAAACCTATAAACATTCACAAATATAGCATGATACAAGTCCTAAACTACCCGGACAATTAACATAATAGTAGCTACATATGGACTCTCGTCACCTAGTGCGTACGTAGACCCCTCATTTAGTAGCAAATTATTCAATTATTACACATATGCGGATCTCTTTTACAAGGTTAGAAAGGAAACTCACCTCGCTCCAAAGTGTACTTCCAATACCAAGAACGAGCCCAAACTCACAATTTGGAGCGGAACGTTCCAAAACTAGTTAAACGATGTAGGAACTTGTCAATACACGCTCAAGAGTATGCATTTTAATTACTAAAGTAATTTCCCAATCCTAAACACAAGTTTCCTAAAATCCGACCACGGGCCCACGTGCCTGGATTCCGAAACTTTTCGAAGAAAGATGTTCTTTATAACCTAAGGATCAATAATATATGATTTCTAATGCATTTTGTAATGAATTTCGTGGTTAAATCAAATGTTTATCAAAACCATAGGTTTTGTTCTAACCCAATTATTTTTCCTTAATCTTTGCGTGTTAATCTACCCAAGATTCAATTATTAAATATAAAAATAAGGGGGATGAACTTACTTCAAGATGCTACGTAGAAATTGTCTCTCAAGAGCTCTAAAATCGCCAAATAAACGAGTGCAAAGTGGGCAGAAATGGCTGGAGCCCGTATTAAATAAAGCTCACTGCTTCAGTGATTTCCGCATCTACGGTCAGGGGAGCGCATCTGCGATCCCGCTTCTGCGAGGGGGAGGCTGCATCTACGGAATTGGCCAAGCGGGCTGGGGCCGCTTCTGTGGTCATGAAGCCGCTTCTACGGCTTTTGCTTGGCCGCATCTGCGTAAGAACGACCGCTTCTGCGGTCTCGCACTTATGGCTGACCAAATGCATGTGCGGTTATGATAGCAACCTAAAGCTTCAGCTCATCCCAAATTTCCCACCTTCACTCGAGCCTCGTCTGATTGATGCTCATGGCTCCCGGGTCCCAAACGAACCTACCGATAAGTTTGAAATCATGAAAGGACTTTCTCGTACATTCGGAACACTCGAAACAACTCTAAATCTAAGAACCACTCCCTAAAACAAATTGAATCAAACTTATGAACTTCAAGTTCTTAATTCACTTTTAACGTGCCTAAACGTAATTATACTATTCGGATTGATACCAATTTTTGCGGGCAAGTCTTAAATTTTATATTGGACCTAAACTGGGCTTCGGAACAAACATACAAGCCTGATACCAACGCGATCAATCGTTATTTTGTTTCTTTAAATCCATAGAATTTTAGATTAACAATTTCTAATAAAAATTTATTACTCGGGCTACGGACCTCGGAATTCGATTTCGGACATATGCTCAGGTCCCATATTTTCCAACGGGCCCTCACGGACTGTCAAAACACAAATTCGGGCCCATCTACTAAAAAGGTTGACTAAAGTCAAACTTAGCATTTTAAGAAAATCAAAAGAAAACAAGTTAGCCTATTTCAACCCAACTCTTCCAAATCCCGAACCAACCATCCTCGCAGGTCGGAAATTAGCTAAAGCAAGCGCGGAAAGTTTTAATTAGGGAACGGGATTCTAAAAAGCAAAAAGACCAGTCGGGTTGTTACATTTCCTACACGAATTTAAATTTAATCGGGCCCCAATGTGAGTACCAGATATTGGGTGAGAAACCAAAACAAAAAAGATCAATAGAGTAGTGTTATTTTGGTCAGCGATGGAACCAAAATTTTCATAAAAAGAAGTCAAATTTAAAGAAATAAATATTCAAAAAAGAAAAGGCATTTGACACGCATAATATATATATATAAAAAATATCTTTTTACCTATCTATATAATCTTTTTACCTATCTAAACGTATAATTTTCCCTTTGAGGGGTGTCAATTAGCGTCACTTGAAGCTATATAGCTCCGCCACTACTTGGTAGAGCTATGTGAACCATCAAGTAAAATAAGGCAATACTACCCCTTAGAGATATGTAACTCGGCCACTGCTTTTGCTTTAGCACCTTAATGCCGCACCTATTCAGTATCTTATTTTTCAAATACTATAATATGTTTAAGATTATATTTTTTTTAAATGTCTTTTTCTTACAAATTTCATGCGAAATTAAACTATATATATCGAAAAACTTTAGTAGCTCAATTGGTTAACTATTTGATAAACCTTTATCGTATTAGTAAAGATTCGATCCACCTCTTCCCCATTTCCCCTTCTCCTCTGCGCTCTAATCAAAATTTAAAGAATGTGAGAAGGTTGAACACAACAGGGTCGTTGTTGCCGTCCAACAGCTTGTCGTTTACAAAAATGGTTCACAGATATGCATTGCTAATATTTTGAGTGAGGTTGTACTGTTAAAGGGAGACTTGGCTTAAAGTTGATGTGACCAGGAGATCACGTGTCACGACTCAATGTCTTTCTCCGTGAACTGTCGTGACGGCATCTAGTCTCTACGACTAGGTAAGCCTAATATTGCAGAAATAAAACAAAAAAACAAGGATAACAACTAGCAGATAAAATTAATAAGTAAAAATGGTGCCACTCGGCAAATACAATAATTATCTTTCCCAAAACCCAGAATGTCGTAATGTCACAAGCTTCTAAGAAGTCCTAACTGTTCTACACATCAATTATAACGACCCGACCAGACGTTTTGAGATCTAGCGCATCGCTCAGCATTTTGAGGCCATGAGCAGCTTTACTTCAGGTATTATGACTTGTATGCATCGTCGGTATTCAATTTCGGGAAGCTCGGAGTTGATTTGGAAAGGAAATTCTCATTTCGGAAGCTTTAAGCTGAAAGAATTGGCTAAGATCGGATTTCTGAGTAAACTACCTCGAAATCGGTATTTGAAGGTCCCAACAGGTTCGTATGATATTTTTGGACTTGAGCGTGTGTTCGGATCGTGTTTTGGATGAGCCGGGGCCTTTCGTCGCCTATTGTCAAAGTTAGCCTTTTTGGAAGAAATTTTATAAGTTTGGGTTGAAGTGAATTTTAGTGTTATCGATGTCCGTTTGGGATTTTGAGTCTAGGAAAAGCTTTGTATGGTGATTCGGGTATTGGGAGCATGATCGAAACTAAATTTGAAGGTCCGTAGGTCATTTGGATTCATTTGGCTAAAGTTAGATATTTGAAGATTTTTGACAAGTTTGACCGAAAGTAGAGTTTTTGATATCAGGGTTAGATTCCATTTTCGGAAGTTGGAGTAGGTCTGTAATGTCGAATGTGACTTTTGTGTAAAATTTGAGGTCAATCGGACGTGATTTGATAGGTTTCGGCATTAAATGAAGAATTTTGAATTTCAAAAGTTCATAAAGATCAAATTGGAGTGCGATTCATGGTTTTGGCATCGTTTGACGTGATTTGAATGCTTGACTAGGTTTGTAATGTGTTTTAGAATTGATTGGTGTGATTGGAAGGGGTCCCGGGGCCTCGGATGGATTTCAGGTGGTTAACGGAATGGATTAGAGTTGGGAGATAGAGTTTTCGCCTGTTGTCATCTAGTGGAACCGCACCTGTGAGGTCATGACCGCAGGTGCAGAGTCGCAGAATCAGCCAAAGGAGCGCAGATGCGGTTGACAAGGGAAATGTTGGGACCGCAGATGCGGTCATCTTGCCGTAGAAACGGCACCGCACTTGTGGAAAGTGAAGAGCATAAGCGGATTGAGGGGCCTCGTGAAAGACTGCATAAGCGGTAGTGGGGCTACACCTGCGGAACCGAAGAAGTGGTCAAGTGACCGCAGGTACGGAAAGGGTGGAGGCAGTGTGTTCTTTTAAAAATAAGGGTTTGGCTCATTTTTACCTCATTTTCTCCACGAGAGCGGGTCTTGGAGCGAGTTTGGCGCTCATTCTTCGTCATCAATGTCAAGGTAAATTATTCTCACTCATTACAATTTAATACGTGATTTAGATACGGAATAAACTTTGGAAATTGGTAGAAATTTAAGATTTTGAGGAAAACGTAGGAATTTGGTATTCTTGGATTTTGACCACTATCTTGGACATGAAATTGAGAGCAAAATATATATTTGAGTTCGTAAGGTTATGGGTAAATTTTATCTTCAAAAAAATTCAAAATTCGAGCACGCGGGCTCGAGGGCGATTTGGTTAATTTTTCGAGCGGAGATGGGGAATTGATATAAATTGAATTATTATGAGTATTTGAGCCTATACTAATGAGTTTTCATAGTTGTTGGTTAGTTTTGGAGCGTTGGACATCAATTTGGGTCATCGGAAGGGCTTGGAAGCCGCCTATTGAACTTCAGAGCGAGGTTAGTCTCCTTTCTAACCTTGTGAGAGGGAATTAACCCCATAGGTAAAATAATTAAATATGTGCTCCTATTTGTTGGGGATACGTACTCCTATTTGTTGGGGATACGTACGCATGAGGTGACGAATGTCTGTGCCTAGCTACTATTATGATTAATATTTGAAATCTTGTTGTCAATTTAAAGTGCTTAAACCATATCGAATTGGTAAATAAATTTCTAAAGAACTTAAACATTTCTTGACCGTTAAAAAGAAGTTGCCATATCTTTGTGTAATTGCTTCCTTGATAAATTCTTGGTTGATTGTTTGATGTGTTTATTTATATTTCACCGTGTTGCATGTATGTTTCTCGAGTAGGGTAATAAAATTATTCGACGCTCTCGTAGTGCAAATTTTATTATTATATTGGATCGGGTCGTACGACCGAGGCATAATTTGCGCATGCTTGTATTGCTTGACTTGCAAATTTATAAATGATGATATTGTCTCCCTGGCTTGATATAAACGTATAAATGGTGAAAATGAATTTTGGAAATCTCCTATTAATAAAAGAATTATTTACTTGCTTCATGCTATTGAGTTACAGTCGTTTTTATAAAAATCTGTGATTTACTATATTATTCGACCACTAGTAAGCATCGAAGTCAACCTCTCATCACTACTTCTTCAAGATTAGATGGTATACTTACTGGGTACGTATTCTTTTCATACTTATACTACATTTGATGTGCATTTTGTTGTACATGCATATGTATCTCTAGTGGCCTGGTGGGCGTAGCAGCATGGTTGACACAGAGACTTAGGTGAGTTGCATCCCTCGAGATGACTCGCAGCCAATAGAGACTTTTTCAGAGTATTATATTTCTTTTCTGTCTAATTGTATTCCGGACAGTTATTGTATTGTACCTTATTTCCTAGAAATTGCTCATGCACTTGTGACACCGGGTTCTGGGGTGATTATGGGATATTCAGTAATGAAAATCTTAAACACTTTTATTTATTCCCTGAAGAATACTTTTTTCTAGATAATTGAAGGAAATTTATGGTTTCAAAAATTATAAAATGAGAGTTTAATAAGTTATTCAATGTTGGCTTGCCTAACCGAGGTGTCCGGTGCCATCACGATCATTAATGAATTTTGGGTCATGACAACATAGTATCAAAGCACGAGGTTCCCTAAGGTCTCACGAGTCATAAGCAAGACTAGTAAAGTCTTGTGGATCGGTACAAAGAGGTCTATAGTTATCTTTGAGAGGCTACAAGTCTGTTAGGAGCACTCCCCTTCTTGATTCAGCATCGTGCAGTTTGACTCCTTTGAGGCTTATGCCCTTGTTTCCTTCCTACTCAATCTTATGCTAATCGAAGCTCTTATTATAAATAGGGAATTGAGGATGTTTAATGGTACTACAGATGTGGTGCAGGATGTTTCTCCCGGCATAGTTGGTTGGGCTATTGTCATCGCCCTGCATAAGGATATTATGTCATTTCAGCTACATAGCTGCACTTCTGAGAGCTTGAGGCTATGCGCATGTTGCTATGATACTCATGATTGGTTATCGCACAGTGTTGATGTGATGGTAGGATACTTGCCCATATGTCAGGACAGTGAGTGAGTTCAAAGGAGGTATACTAAGTGCATGATTCAGAGATTCGGTATTTCATTCCCTGTGGAGGGAAGGCAATCGAACTATAAATGATCAGGTTTGGTCGATAGAGTAACAGACTTTGTTTTTTCAAGTGTAGTGGAATTTTTATCTGCGACATGGTGTCATCATCCTCGATTGAATGTGTTAAGTTTCTGGTGTTAGGATCTTCTACAAATTCACCTTTGGGGTAGGATATTGTGAGATAGTATTAGAGAAGAGGCTGCCACAGATCACGAGGTACGGTGGTTCCAGATTGAATGGGTATTTCTAATGATGATGGATCGAGAAGGAGGATCTTTGGAAAGGGTTGAAGTTAGTAGTGATCTATCGGTCAAGTGCTACAGAGATAGATATTTATCTAAGGCAACAACTGGGTAGCAAACGATGAGGAAGGACATGTGGGAAGTGTCAGGCGGTGGTTAAATTTCTCGAAAGCCAGGTGTAAGAAGCGAAAGTCGAGTAGTTTCTTAAAGGAGTGAGTTTGACCAAAGTGGGAGAGTGACAGGGTAGCATATGAGTTCAGCAGCAGGATAACTACACACCTTAAGTAAGGTTTGTAATGATTTGGTAATTTTAGTAGACAATGATTAGGTCTACGGGCTTAATTTGAAATATTGGCTAGTATACGGTGAGAGGTTAGATATGACATAAATGAGTTGCTTGATATGAAGAAGGATACAACATGACTTTGTATTTGGAGTAATTGTGGTACATTTAGTTGATGTCCATAAGGAACGAACATACTTGTTCAGCTAGTGATTTAGCAAGGTTCCAGGATGCATTACTGATTTTGTAGTAAATGTGCAGTGCAACATCGTTGGGAGATATCAGATGTAATTTCCACAAGTGGGTTATCTCATGTGAGATAGTTAGCGGTCGCGCGGTGTTGACGAAGCTTCTACGAAGAATTCTACTAGATATCCGGTAAGAGGTCGAATATGTGAATGTTACTATAGATTCAGAGCGTTCATGAAATACTAAAGGAAGGAGTTTGGGGGATTTTGAGATTTAGGATGCGCAAGGTTATGTAAATAAAAGATAAAGAATCTTAGTGGGTTCCATAGTTGCGCAACAGGTGGCTCCAAGTTAGGTAGGAGAGTCCCACCGTCTATGATTAGGTTGCATAGTTATCTACATATGAGGTTTCTGGCTATCAGCATAATGGCGAGATAATTAAGCTAAGGGGAAAGAATATAAGTGGTAATTTGAAAAAATGATTTGAGAGATGTTTGCCATAAATGGCCTTATCGATTCTTGTTCGGGATTTGTGAAGACTCGGGATTTGTATTCCGTGTGGAGGTAGTTTACAAGGAAGTGATTCAATCGGATGGAGATGGGTGTCCATGTGCCAGCGGAGCCTTGGAGTGATTATAGTCGGGACCAAGCTAGATTGGGTGACTCTTAATAACGGTCCTAGTGAATTAAAAGGTTAAAATGCGGTGCCCAAAGATCTCAAGCATGCGGTATACTTAAGAATCAAGCTTTTATGGCGAATTATAATAAGAGTCTCCGGATGTTCTATGATATTTTTGAATTGTTGTGTAGCATTTGAAAGATGTAGAGGAAATGACTTTGGATTCGTACAGAAGTTATCAAAATAGGCATACCAGCTAAGGGTGCAAATATGCACACAAGGAAGGTATGAGATGATTTGTGGAAATCGAGACAAAATGGTCTCGTGATACAAATCCACTCGGTATGAGTGTGGATTGAGTTTGGTACGGGTTGAATGGAGTTATTATTATCTCTAAGGCAAGTTAAGGATGAATTAGAAGAAGTTAGATTGGTTAGCCATGTTTGAATTGGCACAATGGTGGCGGTGATGAGTTTCTTCAGCTTGAATAAGTTATACATGTGATTTGTAATAGTACATACGAGGTTTGACGGCCACTGTAATTTATTTTATTTGGAAATATTCAAGTATTTTGGCATGTTATGTGTGGGCAGATCCCGGAATGGTTATGGTGGCTTAGACCACTACTTGAGCATTTACATGTTCTACAGTTATGAGAATTTACTCGTGTGTTGCTATGGTCCTTTTGTAATGAGTTAAGTAAAAGGTTTTTGTAGGATGAAGTATATACCCTATTAGTGGTTCAAAAGTTATGATGAAATTCTTATAATGTCACATATTGGCATGTTAGGTGCAGTGAGTGGTATGAAAATTAAAAGTGAGGAACTGAGGTTGCTTGTCAGCAAGGATGTCACGAGCTCGAATGAGCAAGAAAGGGATTTCAATGTTTAGAGGAAGCTAGTATTTTCTTCAGCATCACCCGAGACCGCTGTTTTGTAAAGGAGGCTTTGCAACCTAGTTATGGATTCTTGATTTGCTTTACAGCGTTAGTGCGGCCGATGGTATGAAGGTGCATACTTGTTATCTAGTGATGAAGGTCGTGGGAGTGTGTCTCCTAGAGAGATTATATGAGTGTGACATATAGTTACTTGATTGATTGGAAATTTAAACTAAGTATAAAGATTGTGGTAATATCGCTAATTTGAGAATATATGCCTGAAGGGCACTCGATTTATTAGGTTTTCCGGACTGTGGAGGTTTACTTTGGTTATGATGGTTGTTCTTGTCAGTTATAGGAAAAAAGGATATTTATGGCACATTGAAAGGTTACTTGCCTAATATGGTGCTATCATAATTGACTTGGGGTTTGTGGAAGGATTTAAATATGAAAGGTGGGCTCTATATCAGTTCAGATATGTTCATTTCATCATAGTGCTCATTATGAAGGAGTATACGGATGCTGGATGCTATTTTGTCGTCGTCTATTTCATGTAATCCTATATTAGTTCATGTGAGTTGTGAAACGACTTGATAAAATTCTTATGTCTTGGGGTTCTGCGCAGTGATGGTGTTATGTGACTAGGATGGATCTCGTGCTTCAGATTATATATCGCACCTCAATTGTGCTTGAGTTGTGTAACCTATGGCGCTATCTGTCTCCTTTTGGATGGTATTATGCACTTAGCGTGCTCGCAACCGATATTTGATATTTTGTAGAAATGAGCAATATAGCTCCGTGTGTATCTCCTTATGTGAGTTCCATGTGTGGATCGGGCGACATGCCACCACGGGTATGTTGGTTGTATCGGGTTGCACGCCGCAATAGTATGATGATGAGTACAATTTTCTATATTCTAATTTTGGTGTGTTTTGATTCCCATTTTATGAGGAGAGTTCATATTAGTTGCGTGAGTTGAGTAGTCCCTTCCAGAGTTTGTTTCCCTTATGTACCACGTTCAAGTTTGTAGCATAATGGCATATTGTGGCAACGTATGAGACTTTTGTTCATAACTTGGGTGGCTTATTGCCTGAGCAGTTCATACCGGATTAGATAAGATTATTGGTTCTAGGATCAGTGCAATCAAATTAAATGAAGTGTATTACAGAGCAAATGCCACTAATTGGTTATGAATGAGGTAATGGTTCTTTTCAGGAGTATAAACTCAATGATTTGTTGGCTCGGTTGTTGGTTATGAATTTCTACACATCTCTTCTGTCGTGGCGGTATTATAAGGGTTAGAACGGGATTTATATATGTCATGGGGTGCGTTGGGAGCATTAGATTCATGAATTTTGGCTGTTGTTATCAGAGAATGTTATTCTGGTCATGTAAGTTATGCAGTGCATAGTTTGAATTCAGCAAAGGTATGCAATCTTATATCGGTGCATCATGTGGTGATTGATACAATGTTCATATGTTGGAAGTCGGCCTGGCAGAGAATTTCGAATGTTGAAACTGGGCTCTAAGGCTCATTTGCCTAAACAAAAGAGGATATCTTCCGATTTGATCGAGCTAATATGGTCAACTGAGTTGTGGTAGACGGGTTGGTGAACGAGGTGTTAAAAATGATTTCGGATAACTTCAGTGCAGTTCTCAACACGTTCAAGGATGAACGTATGCTTAGTGGTAGAGAATGTGACAACCCGACCGATGATTTTGATCTTTAGTGCGTTGTTCGGTAGTTTAGTCAATGAGCAGCTTTGCTTCAGGTATTATGACTTATACGCGTGGTCGGAATTGAATTTCAAGAAGCTCGAAGTTGATTTGGAAATGAAATTCTCATTTCGGAAGCTTTAAGTTGAAAGAATTGGCTAAGATCAAATTTTTGAGTAAACGATATTGGAATCGGGATTTGAACGTTCCAACAGGTTCTTATGATCATTTTGGAATTGGGCGTATGTCCAGATCGTGTTTTGGATGACCTGGGGGCATTTCGACGCATATTATGGAAGTTATCCTTTTTGGAACAAATTTCATAAGTTTGGGTTGAAGTGCATTACAGTGTTATCAATTTCTGTTTGGGATTCCAAGCTTGGGGAAAGTGTCATATGGTGATTCTGGTATGGGAAGCGCGACCGAAATTAATTTGGGAGGTCCGTAGGTCATTTTGGAGTTATTTGGCTAAAGTTACAAATTTTAAGGTATTTGAGAAGTTTGAACTGAATAGACTTTTTGATATCCGGGTCGAATTCCGATTTCAGAAATTAGAGTAGGTATGTAATGTTGAATGTGACTTGTGTGCAAATTTGAGGTCAATCGTACGTGATTTGATAGGTTTCGACATCAAATGAAGAAGTTTGAAGCTCAAAAGAACTAAAGCTCTAATTGGAGTACGATTCATGGTTTTGGCATCTTTCGATGTGATGTGAAGGCTCTACTAGGTTAATGTGTTTTAAAATTTATTGTTGTGATTGGATGGAGTCTAGTAGGCCTCGGGTTGATTCCGAGTGGTTAACGAATCGGATTGGAGTTGGGAGATAGAGCTGAAGCCTATTATCATCTGGTGTAATGGCACCTGCGAGGTCTTGGCTATAGGTGTGGAGCCGCGTAAGCGCCCAAAGGAGTGCAAATAAAGTTGATAAGGTAAATGCTGGGATCGCAGATGCGGTCATGGTGCGGCAGAAGCGGGACTGCACCTGCGGAAGGGGAAGCATGGAAGTGGAGTGTGGGCCTAGTGAAAGAACACAGAAACGGTACTGGGGCCGCACTTACGCAACCATAGAAGCAGTCAAGTGACCGAAAGTGCGGAAAGGATGGAGACAGTGTGATCTTTTAAAAATGAGGATTTTGATCATTTTCACCTCATTTTCTTCATGAAAGCCGGTCTTGGAGCGAGTATGGGGCTAATTCTTCATCATCAATGTAAACATTAGTTGTTCCCACTAATTACAAGTTAAATACATGATTTAGATACGGATTCAAGGATGAAATTTGTAGAAATTTGGGATTTTGAGGAAAACCTAGGAATTTTGTATTCTTGGATTTTGACCACGATTTTGGATATGAAACTGAGTGTAAATTAGTTATTTGAGTTCGTGTTCTTTGAAAAATTTCAGAATCCGGGCACGCGGGTCTGAGGGCGATTTGGTCAATTTTTGAGCGGAGTTGGGGAATTGAGATAAAGTGAATTGTTATGAGTATTTGAGCATATACTAATGAGTTTGCATAATTGTTGGTTAGTTTTGGAGCTTTGGGCATTGATTTGAGTCATCGAAAGGTTTTGGAAGCTAGTTATGGAAAGTCGGAGCGAAATGAGTCTCATTTCAATCCTTGGGAGAGGGAATTAATCCCATAGGCTAAATAACTAAATATATGCTCCTATTTGTGGGGGCTACGTATGCACAAGGTGACGAGAGTCCTTGCGTTGCTACTATTATGCTTACGTACGGGTAGTCTAAGACCCAAAAGCATGCTTTACTCGTAATATTTGAAATCTTGCTGTCAACTGAAAGTGCTTAAATCATATCGAATTGGTAAATGGATTTATGAAGAAATTAAACATCATGTTCTTAACCATTAAAGAGAATTTGCTTTTTTTTTGAGTAATTGCTTCCCTTATAAATTCTTGGTTGATTGTTTGATGTGTTTATTTATATTTGACCGTGTCACATGTATGATTCGTGAGCGAGGTAAAAGATGCATCTATGGTTCGCGGCATTCGCCCTCTGGCAGTGCACATTTTATTATTATGTTGGATCAGGCCATACGACCTCGACATGATTTGCGCATTCTTGTATTGCTTGACTTGCAAATTTATAAATGATGATATTGTCTCCCTAGCTTGAGATAAATGTATAAATAATGAAAATAAATTTGGTAATTTCCTATTAATAAAAGAATTATCTAGTTGCTTCATGCTATTGAGTTACAACCATTTTTATTAAAATCCTCGATTTACTATATTATTGGACCACTAGTAAGTGCCGAAGTCGATCTCTCGTGACCACTTCTTTGAAATTAGACGGTATATTTACTGGGTACATATTATTTTCGTACTCATACTACACTTGTTGTGAATTTTGTTGCACAGACACATATATCTCTAGTGGCCTATTGGGCGTAGCAGCATGGTTGACACGAAGACTTAGGTGAGTTGCATCCCTCGAGACCACCTGCAACCAGCAGAGTCTCTTTCAGAGTATTGTATTTCTTTTCTGTCCAATTGTATTATGGACAGTTATCATATTGTACATAATTTCCAAGAAATTATTCATGCACTTGTGATACCGGGTTCTAGGCTAATTATTGGATATTCAATAATAAAAATTATAAATATTTTTATTTATTCTCCGAAGATTACTTTTTACTAGTTAAATTACAGGAAATTTATCGTTTCATAATTTTAAAATGAGAGTTAAATAAGTTATTCAATGATGGCTTGCCTGACCGAGGTGTCTGACGTCATCACGACCTTAAATGGAATTTGGGCCGTGAAATCATGACTACGGAAAAGAAGAAAAAGAACATAGGGGATAGAAGGGTACTCCGAGGTCTACGAATGTGGGTAGATGTACCTTGAAGTCTCCTGAAGCAGCAACCACACAGCTAGACTCGAGGCTGATAGCTAGTACCTGGATCTGCACATGAAAAACATGTGCAGGAAAGGATATGAGTACACCACAACGGTACCAAGTAAGTGCCAAGCCTAACCTCGTTCGATTAGTGAAGAGATCAGGTTTGGGCCCTACTGGTTTAAATATAATGAAATAAGGCAGAAAGAATATTACAGTAAAAAATAAATACGGAAATCTAACAGGAATAGAATTCAATGAAAACTAACATCTCAGAATGCAGTAAAAGAAACATGGGACCTCCCGGGATACCATCCCATAGTCTCAAAGGTAAATGTGAAGGGGGGGGGGGGGGGGGGAGGTCTCCTCGAATACCATTCCGTAGTCCCAAAGTAAATATGCATTGTTGGGAGATCTCCCAAAATACCGTTATGTAGTCCCAAAGTAAATATGCAGTACAATGGGATCTCCGAAAATATCGTTCTGTAGTCCCAAAGTAAATATGCATCTCAACCAACAGAGATAAAAGTAATAGCAAGAAAACCACAATTTAGGCTTAGTTCGAGTCAACTAAGAACATGAAATTTCACTAAAACATTTTGCATAGAGTCCAGATAGGCAATTAAGGCATGTAGGCATGCTTTTCTAAACTAACCAGGATAATTACATATGCCAGTGTTGCTCAATTAAAGGAAAACATATAATTGCTTATTGAAAAATAGGGCTTTTGAATTAAATAGCCCGTGTAATCACTCGTCACCTTACATACACGGCGCTCGTATAACAAACAGTACCAAATCCTAAGGGAAATTTCCCCACACAAGGTTAGACAAGCCACTTACCTCGAACCAAAGGCCACTCAAAACTCAATCACATATCTGCCTTTCAAACACGCCTCCAAACCAACAATACCTAGCAAATTACCAACCAAACATTTCAAAATAAGACTTAGGAATCACTCACGATAACAAAGGACTCAATTTAGGTCATAATTGAAAAAGTCAACAGCCGAGTCCGTTTGGTCCAAACGTAAAATTCGGAACAAAACCGATTACATGTTCATCCCGAGTCTGGATATACAATTGGTTTTGGAATCAGACCTCAATTTGAGGTTTAAATTTCCAAATTTTGAAATGCCTAATTTCAACCCAAAATCCCCAATTCCACCATGAAAACCTTAAATTCTAGGTTAAACTCTTGTAAGATGAAGTGAAATACTGAAAGAAACTAGTTAAGAATCACTTACTTATAATTTGGGGAAGGATAATTCTTTGGAAAATCGCCTCTTGTATTTTAGGTTTTGAAAATTTGAAGAATGAAGGAAAAATCTCGTCCAAAAGTCATTTTGATAAGTTGCAGGTATCGCATTTGCGACCTGGGGTTCACAAATGCGAGCCCCGCAAATACGAAAAACCTATTGCAAATGAGAAGGTCCCCCCATTCCTGCTTTCATTGCTAATGTGAATAAAGTCTCGCAAATGGGAGTCTGACCTTCCGCAGTTGCGACCAATTTATCAGAATTGCGATCCCTGCCATTCCTAGACTCCTTTCGCAAATGCGAAGAAAAGCTTACAATTGCGAACGCTACTGGCCCAGCTTCTCCTCGAAAATGAGAGAATTAGCTACCAAATGCGGACCCCTCAGAGGTCTCAATTGCGATGCCTGATCTCGCAAATTCTAGATCAGAGGCCTGCAACCTCCTCAGTTACACCAGCAATTCTTTTCCAAGTTCAAATCACTCCCTATCCGAAACTCACCCGAACCCTCGGGGCTCCAAACCAAACATGCTCACAAGTTTTAAAATATTGAACAAACTTTCTCATGCGATCAAATCGTCAAAATAATACCTAAAACAAGTATTTGGCACCAAATCGAATGAAATTCTCAAGAACACTTTCAAATTTCTATTTTCTCAACCGGACGTCTGAATCACGTAAAACCAATTATGTTTTTTGTCAAATTTCACAAACAAATCTTAGATATTATATTAAACTTATACCGTGATTCGAAACCAAAATACATACCCAATACCAACAAGATCAAACATTAAGAATTTCTTAAAAACCATTAAATTTTTATAATCTCAATTTTTAAGAAAAATTCATAACTCGAGCTAGGGACCTCTAATTTCAATTTCGGGCATACGACCAGGTTCCATATTTTGATACGGACCCACCGAGACTGTCAAAGCACGAATCTGAGTATGTTGACCAAAAATATTGTCCTAAGTCAACTCAAATAAAGCTTTTACGAATAAATTTTTTTTTAATCAATTTTTCAATATAAAAGCTTTTCGAAAATACACCGGGACTTCGCACGCAAACGAAGTGGGGAAAAAATGAGGTTTTTAAGGCCTCAAAATACAAAATTTGGTTTTAATTCATAATATGACATATCGGGTCATCGCATTACGGGTTCGAACCGTAAAAATAGTCTCTTGTAGAAATGCAGGGTGAGATAGACTTTTATGGTCCGGCTCTTCTCCAGACTCCGTGCATAATGGGAGTTTAGTGCACTGGGCTGCTTTTTTTTTCTTCAATATTTTCAACGTGGCATGTTTCCAAATAGCAGGTAATTTATGAACGTGAAATTTTTTATGCATATCATAATTTATGTGCAAAACATCATTATTATTGCAATAATTAGTAACTAAGAACCCATAATTTAAAAATATAATGGGGTTAATGCTAAAAAAATTCAGAATTAAAACGATAGAATTTAAATCCTAAATTCGCCATTGAACGTGATAATTGTTTTTCAACCATATCATGACTATCTTACCCTACCAAAAGAGCGGTCTTTGTTTTATTTCTACATAAACAAACAGAGATTAGATGTAGATTCGAGATTTGACGTTTATAAGTTCTAAATTTGAAGTTTACGGATTCTGAATATATAATATTTAATAAAAAATTTAACAAATATATAGGCTTTGGAATAAGTTATGCGTTCCGTCGAACTCCTACTTTCATGCTAGTTCCACCCCTGATAGAAACATATCCAAAATTTAATTTTGATGGACTAAACTCATTTTATTTTAAAAATATTTGGTTTTAATATTTAATATTTTTCTTGAAATTTCAATAACTTTTATATGTGTAACTATGTTTCATGTTGAAGATACTTAATTCAGTTGAACTCATAGTTAATAAACACCATCCATCTCTAATAGTGCAAACTATTACTACTACAACTATCCAGTAAAATTTCGCAAGTAGAGTCTAGGGTATATAATGTATACACAGACATTATCCCTACTCCCGAGGAATAGAGAAGTTGTTCGGATAGATCCACGGCATAGGAATAATAGAAACTCTTCTGAAAAAAAAGTTTAATATGTGTTTTTGTAAGGGGAGGGGGCTTGTATATATAGTGTCAGCTATCAATTATTAGCTCTGTTGTTTTCTATTTTCTTTCAGGATTTGCATGGTTTCAGCTATCAATTGTAGTTGTTTTTTTTTGTTATTTTATTTATGTATTTGACTTTGTTTGATTAGAGAGGATGAGTTGGAAAGTGTTTTCGAAGAAATTTAGTGTGTGGGCGTTTGGACATCAGAATTGTAAAATTTTGAAAAAAGCAATAAAAAAATTCAAGTGAAAATGATATTTGAAAATTAGAATTGTATTTGGACATGAATACAAATTTGGGGTCTTTTTGAGTTTTGAAAATAGCTTTTTGAAGTTTTTCAAATTTTAAAAAAAAATTGAAAATCATTTTCAAGTAAAAATAGAAAAATTTATGGCCATACACTGGTTTCGACAAAAAAAAGTTAAAGTTTTTTGGAAAAAAAGTGAATAAGAGTTTATGGCCAAACAGGCCCTTAATTTCTTTTTGGAGTATACAATCATTTAGAAGCAAACAAATAATGGACCTGAAATTGAATTCTGCCTAGTTAATAAGGTAAATAGGTAATTGTGGGATCATTGTCACAAAAAATGTATAGGAAACACCTGAAAAAGACACGTCTTACATATTTATAGAGCGAATGGAAGTATACACCAACCTACCTTATTAATAAAGAAACATTTAAAGACAAACAAATAAAAGAAGAGTCTCTATTGTATATTAGACAAGAGGGATTGCTCTGATGGTAAGCAACTTTCATTTTTAACCAAGAGCTTGTGAATTCGAGTCTTCCCAAGAGCAATGTGGGAAGTTCTTAGAGGGAAGAATGTCGGGACCTATTTGGAAACAGCCTCTCTACCCCAAGCTAGGAGTAAGGTCTTCTCTATTGTACATGTGGATTTCTCTTTACAAAATTGTAAGCCCTAAACGAGCTTGTTAAGGGGAATTCACGTTGTATGTTTGACGTTACAATCTTGAATATTTACAAAGAGATCAAAACACACAACACATTCTTAAATCAGAATGGTAGTTCCCATTGACCTAGAAGCCGATAAATCTTGAAATTTTATAGGAATTTACAGTTTTTTCGGGACATCCAATAGAACTGGCTCAATACCAAAAAAAATTAATTAGCATGATCCATGCGCGCGAGAATGACACGCACAAATCAAGAAATTTAAATGATATTGTTGGTGTTGGTCATAATTTTTCATGAATCAAACCACATATTGTCACAAGAGCCACAATTAAGGAGTGAACTATATTTTGTCACGACCCAAAATCCGTTAAAAAGTCGTGATGGCACCAGACACCACTATTAGGCAAGCCGACACTAAATAATTTATTAAATTCTCATTTTAATATTTTTGAAATCATAATCTCCTAACTAGTAAAAAGATGAACATTACAGAATAATTAATAATATTTTCAAATATTAATACTGAATATTACATAATCATTCCAGAACCAGGTGTCACAGGTGCATGAGCATTTACTAGCAATTAAAAATACAATACAATAAATGTCTGGAACAAAGATTTGGACAGAAAAGAAAATACAAATACTCTGAAGGAGACTCTATTGGTTGCGGATCGTCTCGTAAGATGCAGCTCACCTAAGTCCCCGTACCAACCACGCCCCTGTGCCACAAGAACACTAGACATATGTGTGCATGTACAACAAAATGTACAACAAGTGTAGTATGGGTATGAAAATAACGCGTACCCAATAAGTATACGGTCTAATCTCGAAAAAGTAGTGACGAGAGGTCGACTCCAACACTTACTAAGTGCAACAATAATATCTTGATAATGTGATAAATCATGGATTTTATAAAGCGACTGTAAACTCAATAACATGAAGCATGTAAACAATTCTTTTATTTAAAGGAGATTTCCAAATTTATTTTCATCTTTTAACAATTTACATCTCTGGCCAATGAGGCCACAACAATTATCAATAATTCCAAAATAATCAATTAACTCATGCGTAAATCATGCCGAAGTCGTACGACCCGAAATATTTAATTGTGTACTGCTGGAGGGTAGATGCATGTATTTAATCTGCCGAGGCGTCTGGCCTGTTCCACAAAAAGAAAAACTCAATCAAACAATCAATGAACAATTCATCAAGGAGCAATTACTCTAGGAGATGTCAACCGCTTTTAACGGTTAAGAAAATGAAGTTTAACCTTTTTGTAATTCATTTACCAAGTTCAATATAATTCAATCAATTTAAATTGACAATAAGGTTTCAACTATCGCATGTATAGCATGCTTCTGGGTCCTAGACTACTCGGACTTAAGAATAATAATAGCTACACACGGACTCTCATCACCTCGTGCGTACGTAGACATATAGAAGCATATATTGGATTATTTCACATATGGCACTAATTCCCTCTTACAAGGTTAGAAATGAGACTTGCCTCGCTTCGAAGTTCCATATTCGGCTAACAAGGCCCTTCCGATGACTCAAACCGAAGCTCAACGCTCCAAGACTAGTAAAAAATTGTGCAGACCCATAATTCTATACTCAAATTCTCATAATAATCAAATTTATAATAATTTCTAATCCCAATCAAAAAGTCGATAAAAATCACCCTTAGGGTCACGTGCCCAAATTCCGAAAATTTTCGAAAATAATTATTACCCATAACTCATAAGGTCTATATCCAGAAATTCATCCAATTTCGTCCATGAATTAACCTTCAAATTAAGGATTAACTATTTTTCAACTTTGGGGCTCAAAATCCCAATTTCTACAATTCAAATACGGATAAAAATAGAAACTAACAGAAATAATCATGAAAAAATATCCAAATAATGGTCGTATATTTACCCCCTTGTTGATACAAGAATAACGCCGCAAAAATCATCTCAAACGGAGCTATAGAACTCAAGATATGTCCAAAATATTAGAATTTTTGGTTTAAAAAATTGTCCAGGCGATTTTTCTTCATCGCCTTCGCGGGAGACCTTCGCGTTTGCGAAGAGAAATTTTTTGCGTTAACGGTCAACCTAGAAATTATTCTTCATGTTCGCATAACCTCTCTCGCGTTCACAAAGAATAAATCTTCGCGTCAGAAACCAACAATTTTGTCTGACACGGAGATGAGCATAACTCTCTCATAGGACATCGGAATTTAATGCTTCTTATTGCTATGTCTCTGTAATTACGAAACGGATCTAATGTTTCAGTATGTTCACATATCAAAGGTCATTTTCTAGATATATTTTATGCCCAAATAAATGATGTTGTAACATCAAATAAGAGTGCGATACAACCCAAACACATCTGAAACACACCCGAGGCTTTCGAGACCCCGACCAATCACACAAACCCGTCCCATAACATAACGCAGACCTGATCGAGGCCTCAAATCACATCAAACAACATCAAAATTATGAATCTCACCCCAATTCAATCTTAATGAACTTTAGAACTTTAAACATCTACATTCCATGTCGAACATCACGTCTGATTGGCCTCAAATTTCGCTTACAGACATTACAGACCTACTCCAATGTTACACCTTGCAGTATTACGCCGATGTTATACTCTGCAGTAATATATTATGATAATGTTTCCCTCTGCAGTAATATATTACGATGATGTTATGCCTTGCAATATTATTACGATGATGTTTCGCAGTATTAAGTTACGACAATATTGTACCCGGCAGTATTACATTACAGTGATGTCACACTTTGCAATATTAAGTTACAACGATGTAGCACCCTGTAGTATAATACGTTAAATTTGTCGTAATAAAATTGACATGAGTCCAAGGAAAAGATTATTTGGGCATTATAAGGTTTATAAGTGATAAGTAAATTCGTGAAGGTAAGAAGGTAAGTAAAATCGAAGAAAGCGAATTTTGCCGAAGTTTGACATTTTGGGATAAAATATGGCCCGAGCTAAAATACCTGGTATTTATGTACTAGTGTCATACAAGGTACTACATGACCATGCTAGTACGGTGTACATGGTATGTTAAAAGTGAGTAGTATTTAATTAAGTTGTGATAATTTTTAAATTGTGCGAGTAATTGGTTAATTACCGGATAATGAGATTAAACTTCACCCACCCTTCCACGTGGCATAAAGCCACAATGGAAAGGAAATGACTCTTGGTCACTTTTGCCAAATGGCTACAAACCAACATATGACTTGAAAAATAGACTTGTGAGCATTTATCTAGAAAATTAGGTAATCAATTTAGACCAAACCACATTCTGTTTTGGTTTAAGACCAAAAACGTTAAGAAGCAGAACCATTTTTCGTCCAAAAATTTCAATCCATAGCAAGATTTAGTTAGAAAATTTTAAAGAAAGCGAAAGGATTCCATTCTTACTTTAAAGGGCTGGAAGCTATTTTTTCAATAAGGAAAACGTTGAAGCAGAAGCATTTTGATTCAAAACAAAAGCTTCATCACAACCAATTCCGTTCAAGTCTCAAAGCGCAGAAGCTTAATTCGATTTTTGGGTTCTAAGTTCAATCCACGAAGAGTTCCAACGAAATATTATACGGAGTTTTTCCTACTCCAGGTATGTTAATTCCATGTTCTTGAATTTTCACATGTCATAATATCTTATCATTTTTTCATGGGTCTCAGAAAAATACAAAAGTTGTAAAGAGTTTACTTTATAATATTACCCAAAGGAAAAATGGTCTTATTACATTCCGAAAGATTTTATTAACGTACTTTTCATGCATATTCATGTACATTGACCCGTGACTAGATGATGTTATATACACATATATATGTATGTATATATATATGTATATAGGATATGGGAAAGTTTATGGCATTATATACGCACCATCACCTGATCAATTGGTATACATTGATGATTTTCCCCACAGTGGCCGATATGATACGATGGGATGCCCTCAGAGGCTGATGATGTTATGAGACATATACATATGCACGACATGGCATTCATACACATATGCATGATGCTAAATGTATTTCATAATTTATAGAGTTATCCAAACGTACAGGTTGAGTCAAGTACTCTATATTTCTTCCATGTCTGTTATGTACTTATTTATGTGCCTTACATACTCGGTACATTTTTTGTACTGACGTCTCTTTTTCCCGGGCACTGCGTTTCTTGCCCGCATATCCCGATAGACAGGTCGAGAGCACTTCAAGTAGGATATTAGCTCAGCAGAAGATGTTGGTGCGCTCCATTTGCTTCGGAGTTGCTTGTTTGGCTAGTATGATTTAGACATGTATTGTTTGGTATAGCGGGACTCTGTCCTGACCTTTATGACAATTATGTACTCTTAGAGGCTTGTAGATATATTTCGTATATGTGAAAGATTGTACGGCCTTGTCGGCCTATGTTTTTAGTTAATAAATAATCATGTTGGCCTATTAGGCCCATATGTCACGTGTATATTATAATATAATAAGAAATATATGTTACGTTGGTACCCGATTGAGTAAGGTACCGGGTGCCTGTCGTTGCCCGTCAATTTGGGTCGTGACATCCAACTTCTGAGATAGGAATCTGACCCCGATATCAAATAGTCCACTTCCGGTCAAACTTCTCAAAAACCTTCTAATTTGTAACTTTTGCCAAATGACTTCAAAATGACCTACGGACCTCCGAATCCGCTTCTAAATGCGCTCCTAATATCAGAATCATCATACAAAGTTATTACTAGACTCAGAATCCCAAACAAACACTCATATCATTGAAATTCACCTCAACCAAACTTTATGAATTCTTCCAAAAATGCTAACTTTCAACAATAGGTGTCGAAACGCTCCCGGGTCATCCAAAAATCAATATGAACACACGCCCAAGTTCGATATCATCATACAAACCTGTTGGAACCTTCCAATCCTGATTCCGTAGTCGTTTACTCTAAAATTTAATATTAGTCAATTCTTTCAACTTAAATCTTTAGAAATAAAAATTTTCTTTTCAAATCAACTGTGAACTTTCGAAATTCCAATTTCGACCACGCGTACAAGCCATAATAAATGAAGGGATGCTGTTCAGGGCCTCAAATTGCCGAACGACGTACTAGAGCTCAAACTAACCAGTCATGTCGTTACATTCTCTCCTACTTAAACATACGCGTGTCCTCGAACGTGATAAGAAATGTGATGGAGTTGTCTAAAATCACTGTTTAACACCTCGTTCACTTACACGTGCCACCACAACTCAGTTGAGCAGATTATCTCGAGCTAACGTGAATATTTCCCTTTTTACCTAGCCAAATAGGCCTTAGAGCTCAATTCAAGCATCTAGAATTCTCCACCAGGCATGCTAATATCATACAAACATCGTATCAATCTCTATGCTATGCACCAATACGCAGTTGCATGCCTTTGCTGAATCCACACTATGCACTGCGTACCTTTCATGACCATAATAACATCCTTTTGATAAAAATAGCTGAAATTTCACGAATCTGATGCTCACAATGTACCTCAAGGTATACATAAGTCTTGTTTCAACTCTGGAAATACCACCACGACGGAAGAGATGTGTAGAAATTCATAACCAACTGCCAAGTCAATAATTTATCCGGTTCCTCCTCTTGACAAGATCCATTTCCTCATTGTGAACTAAATAACTACATTTTCTCTTTAATATACATCATATAAATATGATCGCACTGATCCTATATCCAATAATCTTTTCTTACCTAGTATGAGCTACTTAGGTGATAAGCCAGCTCAGATACGACCAAAATTCCCATATGATGCCACAATGTCCCAACAAGCTACCAACTAGATGCCACAATGTCCCAACAAGCTACCAACTAGAATGTGATACATAAGAAAAACGAACTCTGGAAAGGACTACTCAACCCACGTACTAATTAGATAACTGAAAAGATGTTATGAACCTTCCTTAAAAAAATGGGAAGCAAATCACATAAGAATAGATATAGGGGATTGTACTCAACATCACATTGTTGCGGCGCGCAACCAACACGCCAAGTGCATAATACCCCCTGGAAGGACAGATAACCATACGCTACAACAATCAAGCACATCTAAGGTGCGATATATGATCTGAATCTCTAGAGCCATCTTGCTCACATAACATCGTCGTTACGCGGAACCTCAGCACATAAAAAATATATCAAGCCATTTCACAACTCACATGGCACAATATAGTATTACATGAAATAGCCAATGACGAAATGACATCCAACGTTCGAATACTCCTCCATAAGGAGTGCTATGCTAAAATGAATACATCCGGCCTGATATATAGCCCATATTCATATTTAAATCTATCCATGGACCTCAAGCCGATTCTTATCGCACCGTACTAAGATAATAACCTTTAAACGGTCCATAATAACCCCCTTTTCCCATAACACACAAGAACAAACATCATAAGTGGAACAAATCTTACACAGTCCACAACCAGATGAACCGAGCGCCCTCCAGGCATAAATTCTCAAATTTGCGATATTACCACAATCTTCATACTTGGTTTCAATCTTCCATCAATCAAGTGACTACACACCATACTTATACAATCTTCCCGTGTGACACACTCGCATGACCTTCCGCACTAGGTAACAAGTCTTTACATTCATACCATTGGTCGCACTAATGTTGTAAAGCGAATCAAGGATTCACAAATAAATACATAAATCATCTTACACAAGACACCGATCTTAGGTGAAGCTGAAGACAATACCAGCTTACTCTAAACATCTAAATTCTTTTTGCTGCTCATACAAGCTCGTGACATCCTTGTCAACACCAAAATGCAACCTTGATCCTTAATTTTAAAATTTCATGTCATACATCGCACCTATCTTACCAATACGCAAGAACCCATGAGTTTTATCGTAACTTCTGAACTACCAATTGGATACACACGACATCTTGTGGAAACCTTTCACTTTACTCATTTCAAGAGAATTGTTGCAACGCGTAACTAAATTCCCACGACTCAGTAGAAAACATATCCTCTAGTAGTGGTCTTAACCAACATAACTCTCCCGGGATCCATCTACACTTAACAAGTCGTAATACTCAAGCGCCTACAAATGAAATTAATTACGGAGACTGTCAAGCCTCGCATGTACTTTCACTAATCACATTCATAACTTAACATGTTGAATAAGCTAATAATTGCCGGCATCATGTCAATTCTACCATTGCTAACCGATCTGACTTCTTCTAATTTACTCTGGACTGGGCTTAGAAATCATCGTAGCTCCATTCCTTACATCATGAACCCAATCCCGCACTCATCCTAGGTGACCTTATTTCACGAGACCACGTCATCTCAATATCCATGAACTATCTCATATTCTCCTATCTTCACACACTTGGGCAATTTTGGAGCTTCAAAAAGGGGAATTTCAGCCTAGATATTAAGGGTTAGTGTAACCACCCGCCCGGTCATCTTGAGCTCTAGCCCGTCATTCGACAGTTTGAGGCCATGAGTATATTTAATTTAGGTATTATGACTTGTACGTATGATTAGAATTCAGTTTCAGGGAGTTCAGAGTTGATTTAGAAAGGAAATTCTCAATTCGTAAGCTTTAAGTTAGAAGAATTATTAAGGTGTGATTTTTTAGTTAATGACCTCAGAACCGGGATTTAAAGATTCCAACGGGTTTGTATGATGATTTTAGACTAGGGCTATGTACAGATCGGGTTTTGGATGACCCTGGAGCATTTCAACACCTATTATAGAAAGTCGATATTTTGGAAGGATTTCATAAATTTAGGTTGAAGAGTATTTCAATGTTATCGATATCTGTTTGGAATTTCAACCCTGGGAGTAGCTTCGTATGGTGATTCTGGTCTTAGGAACATATTCCATTATGCATTTGGAGGTTTATAGGTCATTTTGGGGTCTTTTGGCAAAAGTTGGATTGTCACGACCCAAAATCTAACCATGGTCATGATGGCGCCTATCGTGTTACAAGGCAAGCCTATTTTCCAAAATATTACTACTAATTAATTTTAAGGATTTAATAAAATAATACCAACATTCAAACTTCTTATAACTAAATCAAATCTAAATATAATTAATATAAAAATACGGAAGCTAGCCCCAAACATCGGGGTGTCACTAAGTCATGAGCGTCTAAAACTATGAACTAAGATATATAAACTGTCTAACTGTCCAAAGAAAAAATGATAAAAGGAGTAACAAGGTCCTGCAGACACTAGCAGCTACCTTGCAATCTCCACAGATAGCCAGCAAAAACTCAACGATCGCCGCGCTCTAACTCACCTGGATCTGCATATAAAGTGCAGGGTGTAGTATGAGTACAACCACCTCAGTAGTAACATAAATAACTAAGGAACTGAGCAGTAGTGACGAGCTAAGAAAAACGGTCCAATTATTTATTTTCACCATTTTAAAAAAAATAAACATGAATAAACAGGTAAATTCCATAAAAGCAACAAATACCACTAACTAGTTAACAGGTAAATGCAACAGCAACAAAAGTAAATGCAACCTCACAGCAATGTCACTCCATCACTCAACACTCACACTCAACACTCAACACACTCAAAACACTTAACACACTCAAAATACTCAACACTCTGCGCTCACTGGGGGTGTTTACAGACTCCAGAGGGGCTCCCAAAGCCCAAGCGCTAAGCACGGACAACTCACGTGCTACCATATCAATACCTGGATCCGCACGGTCAACTCACGTGCTACGCGGACAACTCACGCGCTATGGTATCAATACCTGGACCCGCACGGTCAACTCACATGCTACGCGGACAACTCACGCGCTATGATATTAATATCCTCACAACCAAGCCATCATATCAATACCTGGATCCGCACGGTCAACTCACGTGCTACGCGAACAACTCACGCGCTACCGGACAACTCACACGCTATGGTATAAATACCTGGATTCGCACAGTTAACTCACGTGCTACGCGGATAACTCACGCGCTATGGTATTAATATCCCCACAACTAGGCCCTCGTCCTCACTCAATCATGTACCTCACTAGCCTCACCATCATCAACAAATAAGGGGACACAACCCACACCACGTATCACATCATATTAGCAATTAATAGAGACTGAGGTAAATATGTACAATAATTTCTAAGACTGAGTACAAAAAAAGTGA
Source organism: Nicotiana glauca (assembly GCA_026770625.1). Classification (NCBI taxonomy): domain Eukaryota; kingdom Viridiplantae; phylum Streptophyta; class Magnoliopsida; order Solanales; family Solanaceae; genus Nicotiana; species Nicotiana glauca. The sequence goes on along the minus strand of MU736528.1, from coordinate 51,214 downwards.
GCATGCATAAAGCCTAAGCATGATCTCTAACATGAAAGCAAATAAGTTCAACAACAAGTAAACACATAACCACAAATAATAGCCATTAGGCCTCACAGCCTCACGGGACAGACCAAGTCTCAATCCATCGCGGTGCACACCCACACACCCATCACCTAGCATGAGTATCACCACCAAACAATCACAATGATAATAATTTCTCCGGGTTTATACCCTCAAAGCCAGAGTTAAAACTGTTACTTACCTCAACCGTGTAAAATCCTACTTCGGGATACCCTCGTCTCTGAATTCAGTCTCCAAAAGCTCCTAATCTATCAATAATCATAACACTACTATCAACATAGTCTAAAGAATCGAATTTCGCAATAAAAACTACAAAAATAGGCCAAAAATTCGAAACCGGCCAAAACTGGGCCCCCGGGCCCACATCTCGGAATCAGTCAAAAATAGCACAATAATAATTCTCGTTCTCTCCCGATTCTAACCATATAAAATTCGTCAAAATCAGACTCCGTTTGATCCCTCAAATCCTCACTTAAAGCTCTCCAAAACTCAAATCCTAACTCCCTCAATTTTCACTTTGAAATCATCAATCAAATCCCAAAAAACGAAGATAGATTCATAAAATATAATCAAAACCAAGTAGAGAAAACTTATCCCAATCCATATGGTGAATATCGCCTCCAAAATCTCCCAAATTCGAGTTCCCCAACTCAAAATATGATCGAATGAGCAAATCTTAGTTTTATGTATTTTTCTACCAGCTATTCTGCCTCGTTTCTCATGCCAAAAATCCCGAAACTCTTATTTTCTGCCTCCAATAGATTCCTTGTGAAATTCTAGTCATGTTAGGCTTTTGAATCACTCAATTTGACCTTATAATGAATGAGATATGTATGTTTTAATATTTGCAAATAGTGCAGATTTTTAAATACGGTGCTAGTGGCAATTTCGTAATTACTCTAAAAAAATCTGGCAAGCTAATTATTAGTAAAATGACCATAAAATCCTCATATGATATCCAAACTTGATGATTCTTTTTGCTAAAGGTCCGTAATTACGATACGGATCTAATGCTTCAATCAAAAAGGATATCAGAGCTCATTCGTTCAATATGATATCATTTATGCTTGAAGAAACGACATCGCAACATAAGAAAAATGAGTGCAACACAACCCAAACCTCTCTGAAACTCGCCGAGGCCCTCGAGACCTCAATCAATAATTCTAATAAGTCATATATCACTACCCGAACTTAGTCGAACCTCCAGAACACCCAAAATAACACCAAAACACCAAATCAACCTCGAATTCAAGCCTAAGAATTTCTAAACTTCCAACTTTCGCCAATTCAAGCCTAATTCTACCACGGGCCTCTAAATTATATTCCGGACACACTCCTATGTCTAAAATCAGCCAATGAAGCTAATAAAATCATAAGAATCCAAATCCGAATTTATTTACTCATAAGTCAACTTCCGGTTGACTTTTCTAACTTAGAGACTAAGTGATCATTTCACTCCAAAACTACTCCGAACCCAAACCTACTAACTCGATACAACTCAATACAGTTGAACAACATATAAACAAGCATAGATGGGGGAAAATGGTGCTATAACTCTCAGAACGAAGGACCGGGTCGTTACATGGATATTTGAAGGTTCTTGGAAAGTTTGACAAGGAGTGAACTCTTTAATATCAGTGTCTGATTCAATTTCAGAAGTTGGAGTAGATCTGTAATATCGAGTAAAGTTAAGCAATTTAAGAGTTTGACCACGGTCAATATCGGGTCAAGATGACCACTTTTCAGTGTTTTCAGTTAGTGAGCAGGTCTGGAGCATGTTTTATGATTGAAATTCATATATGGATTGCATCCGGGGAGGTTCCGGATGAGTTTCGGGGTAGTTTCGGATCATTTTAGAGAATTTTAGGTTTGCTGGTTTCTGGTGAGTCACTGTTCATTCGTAATTGCGAACATTGTTGATTTGCAATTGCGAGCACTGTCCATCGATACCAAACAATGTTCATTGGAGTTTACTATTCATTCGTAAATGCGAAGATTTTGTCCGCAAATGCGAACACGGTGAGGTTGTTTTAAATCGAAATTTCACTCATTTCTCTCATGCTTTAGGCAACTTTTGGAGATATTCAAGGGGAGATTTTCATAATCTATTTCAAGGTAAGTAATTACCGTATATTATTAGCTAACTACATGGAATCTACAAGGATTTAACCATGGAAAGTAGTAGAAATTGTGAGATTTTGAAAGAAACCTAGAAATTGGTATTTTTCGATTTTGACCACGAATTGGGTATGAAATTAGAAATAAATTTTATATTTATGTTTGTGGAGTTATGGGTAATGTTTATCTTCAAAAATATTTGAAATCTGGGTACGTGGGTCTGGGGGTGAATTTTTATCTACTTTTTGAGCGGAGTTAAAAATTATTGTAAATTGAACTATAATGAGTATTAGAGTATATATTTATGGATTTGCACATTTATTCACAAGTTGTGGAGCGTTAGGCATCGGTTTGAGTTGTTGGAAAAGCTTGGGAGCCAGTTATGAAATTCCGGTGCGAGGTAAGTATCTTTTCTAACCTTGTAAGAGGAAATTAACCATATTGGTGAACTAAATTAATATGTGCTTCTATTTGTGGGAGGTTACGTACACATGAGGTGATTAGAGTCTGTACGTAGCTACTATTCAGGCTTCTGCCTGGGTAGTTTTAGGTTTACATTGTGCCTTGTTAATACTGTTATTTGATTATGTTTATGCCTTGAAAAGATGTGAGATTGAGTATACTTATTAATTGTCTTGAAAAGAGTTCAAATTGAGGATTTCAAGATTTGAAAGTTTTCATTTAAACTTTGTATATTTAAAAAAGAATTGAGGAATATTATTTTGAGAAATTTATGTTCAACCGCGTAGCAAATATATTTCGTGAGCGGGGTAAATTTTCACTACTCTCATGGGAGAAGGCCATTCGCCTCGGCAGGTTATAGATGCATCCATGGTTCGTGTTGTTTGATCCTCGGCAATGCTCATTTTATATTTATATGTTGGGTCGGGTCAAACGACCTCGGCATTACTTGTGCATGATAACTCTTTGGAACTAATGACAATTGACATTTTCTTTATTGACTCGAGATAAAAATTGCTTAGTGATGAGGAAGAATTTGGGGATTTCTACTATAAAATTGTTTTTTGATTATTTTTGGTTATTGAATTTTCAGTTATGTTATGTGTTCTGTGCTTAAATATAATATCGGCATTTTATTATTAGTGCATAGTAAATGTCGTAGTCGATCCCTAATTACTACGAGCGATGAGCGAGTCTAGTAGAGTCTTGCGGATCGGTACGGGGACATCTGTACTTATCTTAGAGAGGCTACAGGGTTGTTAGGAGCACTTCCCTTCTTGATTCCATATCGTGTGATTTGATTCCTTTGAGGCTTATGCCTTTCCCTCATATTCAATCTTATGCGACGTGAAGCGCTTGTTATAAATTGGGAATCAAGGAATTGTAATAGTACTACAAACGTGGTGCAGGATATTTCTCCCTGTATATTTGTTTGGGCTATTTCTATCGTCTTGCGGAAGGTCGTTCTGTCATTTCAGCTCAGTCTTAGTGTTACCTAAGGTTTGATATTTGGCATTAATTGTTAGAACGAATCGTCCGTTGCTATCACACAGCGTTTGCGTAATGAGAGGATTCCTATCTATGCGTATGTACACGGTGAGTCGGAGGGTCCAATTCCTCGTCATCGAGGCACCTCGAAAGATCGTCTCAAGGGCTCGAGGTTACGATCAAGCCTCCTCCCTCGAGGTTTGTTGACACACGACCTCAGGGCAGTAATGATCACGGTAATGGTAAGAATGGGGAGTTCCCAAGACACATGGCTAGGCCTGACAAAGTCTAGTGGACTACTGTCGACGCCCCCGTTTTCCTAAAGAGCGAATTTGGGTTCATGAAATTTGGGAGGACAACTCTTTTCCCACTTTGGGAATTGGGTTTTTAGAGTTTGCAGAGTCGCCACCTAATGATTATAGTGCATTAGGACACTTTAAAAGAAATAAAGATAAAAAAACCAGAGTTCGGGTAAGGGCTTGAAATTATCTCTAGGGGAAGGTGTTAGGCATTCCTCAAGATCCACTAGTGTGGTTCCCAACCATGCTACAATTGTGACTTTAAATGCAAGCAAACAAATGAACAAATAAGCATTGCAAACGTGGGAAACAGTTACAAATAAGGATGTGAAAAGGATTTAGAAGTGCTGAAATTTGGAAGGAAATAGTTTTTGTGATTAAAGAAGAGATACACAAGTAAAGGAAAGGGGTTAAATAATTGGTACAAGTAACTTAAAAGAAGTACAAGGAACGGAAGTTGAAGACTGGACAGCTTTTAAAAATTCTGAAAAAATTATTAAACTAATAAAGGGGAAAGGGGGGTCCTAGGTTTATACATTACATGGATTATTCTCATAACACCGACACCTGATTGTACGCGTAGTGTTATTGTGTAATCATCATCTCCATATCTACCCTTCCCATCCCGTTAAGGTATTGGAGCGCGGAATGGTATCGTTTGCCTATTGCATGCTATTACCCTTCCCAAACTATCAGTCCCGGGGTACTAGGACTTCTAATCCTAAAAGGGGAAGAAAGGGATGGGGCCTTTATGGAGTTTAAAGGACAAAAATTCTAATCGACACTCAAAAAAAGCAAGTAAAAAGTAGGGGGAATGAACAAACAAACATGCAAGGCTCACATAAACCCCATAAATCAGATAACATATAGTTTGGCATGCCTTTATACATACTGGTTTGGTCTTTAAAAATTAAAAATTAAGCAGCGGGCGGATTGGTTCAGTACATACGTTTAGACAGAAAGCCCGCATTAGGCAACTTGGATACAGTTGTCAGGTATTAAGGTATTTTAAGCAAGTGATTTTAAAATACTGGTTTCAGAAAAGTAGTCTAATGTAGAAGAATTTTTGAAAAGAGAGTATGGATTGCAGTAAATTGAGAAATGAGTAAAAGAATCATCAGATTGTTCGAGCATAAAACACAGAAATGGTTGCGAAAGAGTTTCAGAGATAGAAATATCTAAGGAAAAGTAAGCTCCAGAACCGTTTTAAAAGACAGTTTCAGGGACTGAGTAAAACGTTTAGGCAGGATGTTTAGAAAGAAATCATTTCAGAAAGAGATGCAGATTTGAAGAACTTAAAAGTATACTGGTTCAGAGGGTTTTATTAAAAGATTGGGGCTTTTGAGAACGTTACTGGATTAAGACGCTTAAAGACCAATTAATAGACTCCTATTGCTTAAAACGAATCAGTCGAGTTTGATGCAAAGTCCTATAGGCATGATATCTATTTTTGATTTTTTAAAGCCTGTTATTGAACTTGTAAAAGATGATTGTGTAAATTAACCCTACAGTTTGCCTAATGCACATGCATTCCTTATAGGCATGATTTCTATATGCATTGATTACATGAACGTTAATTACTATAGGCAAGATCTCTAATGATTTGCAATATGATTAAACATTAAACCTTATAGGCAGAATTTCTAGATGACTTGTAGCATAATTAAATGTTAAACCATATAGGCATGGTATCTATGGTGACTTTGAATTAGAAATATTGGACAATCCTATAGGCAGGATTTCTAGTAAGAAAATTAAAGTCCTAAAGTCATGATATCTACCCTTTATTGATGCAAGAAAGTAAAAACCCCTCCCACACCCTTTTACTATATTCCCCAAGTTTCATACAATGACTATTACAAACCTAATAAATCAAACTGGAAATTAAAGATACGTCAAAAACTAACAGCTAGATCCAAGCAGCCTAATTCAATCTTGATGTCCAATAACATACGTTTAACCAACTCCGGGATCCAGATTTCCAAAGCCTTCTCTTATCCAAAGTGTTTCAGAGTTCCAAGGAGTCTCAAGGGCTTCAAGCAGTGCTTAAACTCTAGATAACAATTAGAACAGAATAGTGCAGTGCGGAATAGCCAGCCCTCAGGCATCCAAGTTCAGAGGGAACTCCAGGGTTCCAATGCATGGCTAGCAAGAAAATGGCAGAACTTAGAACTAGGAGTAAGTGCAAAGTGAGAGAGGGATTAGGGAACCATAGCAAATAGTGTCCATGCCCAGCCATGGGTGTAGATTGGCACACCCCTGACCAGTTGCTTGGTCCAAATAAATTAAGAGCAGACCTTAGAGGTCAGACCTGAGTCTGGATGGTGATTAGGACAGCACCAGACTTGAGTTAAGGCTCAGCACATAAAGGGGAAAGGGGAGTGGGAATTGGTTTGAGTAAGGGTTCAAAAGAACTTAGTTCAAAGTCATGGGCAGCAAAAATAGGATACTGCCATGACTAGAACTATACTCTCATACAAAGTGGTTAAAGGGAAGGGACTCACATAGAGAAGCATTTACAGAAACACAAGGAAAGAAAGAAAGCATAACAGACTAAGGGCGCAGAAACATAAAGAAAGAAAGCATAACAGACAAGGATGTAGATGCATAGTTCAAGAAAGCATAACAGGCTAGGAGTAAAATAATCACATAGTGGAGGGGCAGTATTTAATTAAGAGTGACATACCAGCTGCAAACACTGGAATAAAAGGACAATAAGAGCAAGTAAACAGCCAGAAGTCAGCAGGAGCAAACTCAAGTTCTTCAGCAACTACTTGAGAGTTCAAAGGAACTCAAGAATGTTTCAGACAGTAAAAGAGAAGAGGAACAAAATGCTCAGTATTAGAAGTAGAGAAAGTAGTAGTAGAGAAAGTATTGCAATTGTGTCGTGTGTAGTTGTGAGAAGTGTTTGTGAGGTCTGTAATGTGTTTTTTTTAAATTCTGAAGTCTCCCCGTGTCCAAGAGCAGAGAGAGTAGTCCCTTTTTATAGTGCATAAGACAAGTAAGAAAAAGGTAAGAAAATAGTTTTCAATCAATCTCATAGGATTTCCTTTTGGTTAAGGGATTTGATTACAAACGGGCATAGGATAGTTAAGGAAAGAGAAACAATCAAAAATCTTTCCAAAGTATCATAACACAGGTAAATACATAGAGTTTATTTAAGGCAAGAATCCTATGGTACATGATTTGTGAGAAATAAGGCAAGTAGATCAATCAAACAACTAGTAAATTGAAAGCTTTGTTCGAATGAACTTAGTCAGAAAAAGGGTGAGGAACAGTTCAATTGGAAAAATCAGTAACAAATCAATCGAGCCTTATTAAAAGGAAATTGGAATCAATTACAAGTTGGCAGAACCCTTTTGAAAGAAAAACCCTCATATATAAGCACACAAGTGTCAAACAAGAAAGAAAAGATTGGCATAGACAGTTTCAAAATCAGAAGCATAGGAAAGTTCCAGCTCAGTTTATAGACTCAGCATGAGTTTGAGAGAGCCCAGGGTCCTAAATATAACCCTAGTCCCAACACAGAACCCCAAACTCGCAAAAATCCCAAACCCTAGGGTTTCAATTCGAGTAGGGTACAGAAAGGAGAAGGCAAATCACTGAAATAGACTCAAGGTCTCTTTTAGAGCACACAGATACAATAGCAAGTTCGAAGCAACAGAGTGAAAAATCATAAAGAACAGTTTTAAGAAAAGCTCAGAACTCAAGCAAGTTCAGGAGAGAAAAGAGGTCACATAGAACTTAGAAACAGTAGATGAAATAGGTTTAGAACTCAAACACAGGTCCGGTAAAGGCAAACAAGACTCAGTAAGAAAATAGCAAAGAAACACATAAGATAGACATGTAAAAACATGCTGTAGAAACCAGTAGAAGAAATAACAGAGCACAAATAGAAGCACATGCGTAATAACGGCAAATAGGAGAAGACATGCGAGGAAAGGATACAAGACATAAGCGAAAACTCATAAAACATGGCATAAACAGACAGATTCACACAAAGAAAGAAGAAAAAGAAGAAACGGAAATCGTTTTAAGATTTTGAAAAACCTAAATTGAAACAAACTAGTTTTGGAAAGAAAATTAGGCAAAAGCTTTAAAGCCTCGTTTATAACAAAGACTATCACAGATCTAAGAAAATAAAGGAAGAAGGAACCTCGAACAAGCTTTTAGGGTTTCTCAAAAACCCTAGCAATGAGAAGGCTTGGAAAGGATCTGGTCTCGAACAGGTCTGAACCATAGCTAGGCCTTTTAAAGCTCGAACACGTCGGAACGGAGCCGGAGAGGCCATAGGACCTCAGATCTGTGGAATATCTGAACGGACATCTTTGAGGTTGGACCTCAAAAACCCTGAACAACCATAATTTGGGGTGAAGGGAAGTGAGCACAAGCCGTCCATGGCCTGAGAAGCCATGGACTCCGGTGAGAACTAGTCGGAGAAGACACCAGAGGCGGCTAGGGTTTCGAGTGTTAGAGAGCATTTGAGGGAAGTAAAGGGTTCAAAGGCGGCTACATGAGAGGAATGAGAGACAGGGTTAGGGGTTTGGTGGGATTAAAAAGGAAAGAGAGAAGGAGGGTCGTTGATCAAAATGATCAACGGCCAAGATTAAATATAAAATCGGGCGGGTTTAGTTAATGGGTCAGTGGGTCGGGGTAAGATTTGAATTGAGTTGTCAATTTCGGGCCTGATTTGGGGTCAATTGGGGGGTCAAAATAGGCTATAATTGAAAGTACTTGAGGCCACAATTGAAATAGCCAGTTTTCCCTTTTGATTTTACAAAAATAGTAAAAGATGTTTTAAAATCAAATTAAAAGCACTGAGTTAATAAATAATATGTAAATATTAATTTAAAAAATATTGGAATTGATTTTGTAATTAAAATGCTATTAAATCTGAAAGTGGGCTAAAATTGCAATTACATACAATTTAGTTTTAAAAATACCAAATGAACTTGTAAAAATATGCAAAAAATCATGTAAACTATATTTTGATGTAACTGTGAAAATAAAATGAATCATTCTCCAAAATGGAAAGTTTTGGAAATAATTATTGGGTCTTATGGTGTAAAAATAGGTCATAAATTAGTTTTGAAAATATTAAAAATGTCAAAACCTTTTGAGGTGCTTATATATGCACATATATGATATTTTGAAAGTATTTTGGGTATATATATAAAAAAATACATAGGAAAAAATTGGGTATCAACAACTGTCCCTCTTTACCCGAGGACGATGAAAGAGTTGTCAGGTAAAGACAAGATGGCCAATTTTGACCGAATTGGGGGTTTGAAAAGAATTCTGACCCAGCCCTAGCTTCTGAGCTGCCTACATATCCTTGGTTTTACAGGAATCAGGCCATATGTAGTTCGGTAACCATTGACGAACTGTGTCGATGGAGATTCGAAAAGACGGACGCGATGGTTGAAAAGGTGTTTGGAGTCGAATAGGTTGCGGAGAATCAGAGCGGGATCGCTCCTGCTGAGACAGTCGTTCGCTAGCCGGTGTACCTGCAAATGAGCAATGTGGTGTATATTGTGCATAATTAAAACATGATGCAAGGTCCCGTTGGACCATGAGTGCTGTCTTTGGACGGTTAGGATGACGTCCTCAGACCATGATGTCCTAGGACATGAAGCGCAAAATTGAAGGATTCGCAGGCTATGAAATGATGTTCTCGGGCTATGATAATGGTGCCTCCGAACCATGATACTTTTGAATAATGATGTGCAAGATATAAAGTGGGATCCTCAGGCCATGGCATGGTGTTCTCGGGCTATGAAGATGGTGCCTTCGAATGATGACGCCTTTGGATAGTTTGGCGATATTTCAACCCATAAAATGCAAGATTTGGCGGTATTTCAGCCGACGCGAAAGCGTAAATGGCGATATTTCAGCCGACAGAAAAATTTAAATACAGTGCGGTGATATTCCAGCCGATTGAAAAGTTTAAATGCAGTGAGGCGATATTCCAGCCTATATGATAAGTAAAATGGCGATATTTCAGCCGATAGAAAAATTTAAATGCAGTGCGGCGATATTCCAGCCGATTGAAAAATTGAAATGCAGTGCGGCGATATTCCATCCGATATGATAAGTAAAATGGCGATATTTCAGCCGATAGAAAAATTTAAATGTAGTGCGGCGATATTCCAGCCGATTGAAAAATTTATATGCAGTGCAGCGATATTCCAGTCGATATGATAAGTAAAATAGCGATATTTCAGCCGATAGAAAAATTTAAATGCAGTGCGGCGATATTCCAGCCGATATGATGTGTAAAATGGCGATATTTTAGTCGATTTGCAAGATGTAAATGAAAGTGGCGATAGGTGCGATGGTTTAATGTAACATGTCTAGTGACTTTGTGACTTGGGTGCCTACATCCAAAGAAAATCATGAGTTTTGTAAAGGGGAAAGGTTAGTTCGTTTTCCCGTGGCTTACAGCGTTGCGTATCATTGGGTTAGCATTGCTAAACAACAACTGTCATAGTTATGCGTGATTCAAAAAATATAACGTAAGTAGAAAATAGTTTTGTTTAAATGAACCAACGACTGCGACGTGGTTCAAAGCATTGCAACCTTTCTTGCTCCGGAATTTTGAGGGTCCTCCTCAAAATTCTTCACCAGTTTACTAGGCTAACACTTCTGACGGCTGTGCTGAATGACTGAAGAATCAACTTCAGAATTTTGAGGGTCCTCCTCAAAATTCTGCCCCAGTTTATTGAGGTGACATCCCTGGCGATGAGTGGCTGAAGACTAGCTTCGGAATTTTGAGGGTCCTCCTCAAAAGTTTTGCCCCAGTTCCAATAATAGGGGGAAATGAGATTTTTATTAAATTATGACAGAACCCATAGGGCTGCCTACGTATCCCCTCTTAAACGGGAATCAGGTCAGGCGTAGTTCAAATTGCATCATAAAGAAATCATAGATGGTTACACATAGTATCGTTTCACTGCATCTGAGTTGATTGGCTTCGGCCAGACTTCTCCATCCATTTCTGCAAAAATAAGGGCTCCTCCAGTTAGACCGCGGTGAACCATGTACGGACCTTGCCAGTTGGGAGAGAACTTCCCTTTGTCTTCATCTTGATGTGGGAATATCTTCTCCAACACCAGCTGCCCTGGTGTGAATTTCCTTGGCTTAACTCTCTTGTTGAAGGCTCTGGACATTCTATTCTGATACAATTGTCCGTGGAAAACTGCATTAATTATTTTTCCATCTATAAGGGCTAACTGCTCGTAGCGACCTTTTACACATTCTGCGTCGTCCAACTCTGCTTCTTGTATGATCCTTAGGGAGGGAATCTCTACCTCGGCGGGAATGACCGCCTCTGTACCATACACTAGCATGTAGGGAGTTGCCCCGGTTGATGTGCGGGCCATGGTACGATATCCCAGCAAAGCAAATGATAACTTCTCATGCCATTGCTTGTGACTTTCGATCATCTTCCTTAGTATCTTCTTGATGTTCTTGTTGGCTGCCTCTACAGCTCCATTCATCTGAGGCCTGTAGGCTGTAGAGTTCTTATGCTTGATCTTGAATGCCTCACACATTGCTTTCATCAGATCTCTGTTGATGTTTGAACCATTATCAGTGATGATTGATTCTGGAACCCCGAACCGACAAACAATACGGTCACGGACGAAATCTGTCACAACTTTCTTAGTCACTGCCTTGTATGATGCTGCTTCAACCCATTTAGTAAAGTAATCAATTTCCACCAGGATAAACCAGTGCCCTTTTGAAGCGGCAGGCTCAATAGGTCCGATAAAATCCATTCGCTAGGCAACAAATGGCCACGGTGAGCTAGTTGCAGTAAGCTCGTTTGGAGGCACCTTTATCATGTCTGCATGTATCTGACAGCGATGGCACTTGTGAACGTACTTAATACAGTCTGTTTCCATAGTCATCCAAAAAGAACCTGCTCGGAGTATCTTCTTTGCTAAGACAAAACCGTTCATGTGTGTCCCGTATGTCCATGCGTGCACTTCGTCCAATAGTCTGGTTGCTTATTTTGATTTGACACACCTTAACAAACCCAAATCGGGAGTTCTCCTGTACAGGATTCCTCCGTTGTGAAAGATATTGTTGGATAACCTCCAAAGTAGCGTTGGCATGTTCTGGATATTCCCCTGTTGTCAAATACCTTTTGATGTCGTGGAAGCATGGCTTTCCGTCCGCTTCTTCCTCAATGTGAGCACAATAAGCTGGCTGATCATAGATCCATACTGGGATGTGATCAATGTAATTCGTATCTGGATGCTGGATCATGGATGATAAAGTGGCTAATGCATCAGCGAACTTATTCTGGACCCTGGGGACATGTTGGAATTCTGTCTTTGTGAATCTTTTCCTTAACTCCTGTATGTGATGCAAATAGGGGAGTATCTTGGAGTTTTTGGTGGCCCATTCTTCTCGAACTTGATGTATGAGCAGGTCTGAGTCCTCGATCACTAGTAATTCTTGAATGTTCATGTCAATGGCCGTCTTGAGTCCCAGGATGCAAGCTTCATATTCAGCCATGTTGTTTGTGCAAGGGAACCTGAGCTTGGCGGATACCGGTTAATGCTGGCTAGTTTCTGATACCAGGACTGCTCCTATGCCAACTCCTTTGAAATTTGCAGGTCCGTCGAAAAACAACCTCCAACCATCATAGGATTCCGCAATATACTCTCGTACAAAGGACACCTCTTCATCTGGAAAATACGTTTTCAAGGGTTCGTATTCTCCGACAATAGGATTCTCGGCGAGGTGATCTGCTATGGCTTGACCCTTGATTTCTTTCCGAGTCACGTAAACAATGTCAAATTCACTCAACAAGATTTTCCACTTGGCGAGCTTGCCAGTGGGCATGGGCTTCTAAAAAATATACTTCAGCGGGTCCATCCTGGATATGAGATAGGTAGTGTAGGCACATAAATAATGCCTTAATTTCTGAGCTACCCAAGTCAGAGCACAACAAGTGTGCTCTAATAGAGAATACTGGGCTTCGTATGGGGTGAACTTCTTGCTGAGATAATAGATGGCTTGCTCTTTTCTCCCCGTTTCATCATTGTCACGACCCTAGTTCACCGATCGTGATCATGTCGTGATGGCACCTAGTCCCTACGACCAAGTAAGCCAAGTATTGCAGAAGAAATGTAATATTTGCGAAAAAACCAATTAGAACTGAACATGTGAAAAATAACAACTGAGTATAAGACCGTCCGACCTGTACAAAAAAAAGGATATGCGGAAGTCTACAACCAAATCCCCAAAACCCGGAAACTCACGGGAAACACAGGCTAATAGAATTCCAATAATTACTCTAATCTCCAGAATAACTACATCAAAAGTATGATAGGATAACAACTCTACAACTAGAATAAGGAAGAAGACTCTTCGGTCTGCGGACGCTGCAGATATACCTCGAAGTCTCTGTATGTCTCCTCGCCTTAAGGATAGTGCACCTGAGTAGAGGTGCCTGTATGATCTGCACATGAAAAACATGCGCAGGAAGGGCATGAGTACACCACAGCGGTACTCAGTAAGTGCCAAGCCTAACCTCGGCTGGGTAAGTGACGAGGAAAGGTTAGGGCACTACTGAGGCAAAAATATAACAGTAGCAATAATTAACAGTGTGGAAATCTGACAAAGATAATAAACGCAGCAGTGTAATAAGGCAAATCAACGAAACAATAATAACTACTAGGATAAAGCAGAAACGCAGGGTAAACACAACTCAACCTCAAATACAAATGAGGGTCTCCCAGGATACCGTCCTGTATCCCTCTCCTCAACATACACAATAGATCTCCCGGGATACCGTCCCATAGTCCAACTCTCGTACCAGTATCAGAGGATCTCCCGGGATACCATCCCGTAGTCCAACTCTCGTACCAGTATCAAAGGATCTCCCGGGATACCGTCCCGTAGTCCAACTCTCGTACCAGTATCGAAGGATCTCCCGGGATACCGTCCCGTAGTCCAATCATTTATATGTAGGGGATCTCCCAGGATACCGTCCCGTAGTCCCAAAATAAAAGTACAGGGGGATCTCCCGGGATACCGTCCCGTAGTCCCAAAATAAAAGTGCAGGGGGATCTCCCGGGATACCGTCCCGTAGTCCCAAAATAAATGCGCAATCATAGCCAGAAACAAACCAAGGGATAAGTATGAAAAACGGGGTAGCAGTTAGAACTAGCCTAGCATGCTTCACGTAGTACGATTAACAACTTAAGCAATTAGGCAATTATGTTAGGTAGACATGCTTTCCTAGTCTAGCACAAGAAATAAGCTTCAAATAAGATAAGGCAAATAAGAAGGAAAGTTAAATATTAACAACTTAAGTAAAATCCGGATTTTCATCAATCGGCTCAAGTACGCGCTCGTCACCTCGCGTGCAAGGCAGTCAAATATCAAGAGCAATTCCTAAGGGAAAGGTCCCCCACACAAAGTTAGACAAGCCACTTACCACGAACCGGCTAAAAAATCAATCCAACACCACGTTCTTGCCACGAGTATCCGACTCCAAATGGCTCAAATATAGTCAATTCAATTACATATCATACATAATATTGCAAACAACCGATTCCACTATAAAAATTAAAGCTAGGGCGCGAAAAATAGGTAAAACGACCAAAATGCCCCTCCATCCAACGTCTCAGAATCAAATAATTTTCACATTTTCAGAACCCTCGTACTCTCACGAGTCTAACCATATAAGAATCTTCTAAATCGGAGGTCAAATGCCCCCTCAAAACCCCAACGTTGGTCTATGAACTCTACCCCAAATTACCAAGTTCTTGATCCTAAATTTGACTTCAAATGATGTAATTAGCTATATAATGATGAAACATAATGAAAAGGGATCAAGGAACATTACCCAAAGATTTTCTCTCCAAAACTCTCTCGAAATCGCCTTCTCCCGAGCTCTAAATCGATTTTCAACTTATGAAATTAAACCCTCAAAATTTTCTATTTCTTCCCAGGCATTTCTGCTTCTGCGGTCCCGCATATGCGGAAAAAGTTCCGCTTCTGCGCCTTCCACTTACTATCCCATTTTCCGCTTCTGCGGTCTATAGATCACTGAAGCGATACTGCTTCTGCGAAATTTCGTCCGCTTCTGCGGACCTGACCCTGAGCCCATGCCTCGCTTCTGTGGTTGCCTAGCCGCTTTTGTGGTTCTCAAGCCGCAGAAGCGAAAATACTAGAAGGCTGCTGCAAATTTTTCCTTAACTTGCCCGTCGAGCATCCGAAACACACCCGAGGCCCCCGGGACCTCAACCAAAAGCACCACTACCACCTAATACCTCATTTAAACTTGTACCAATTCTTAAAATACCTAACACAACACCGGAAATCCAATTAAATTAAGATTCAAGCCTAAGAACTTCAAATTCCAACAAAACGCACTTTCGATAAAAAACCTAACCAAAACTCGCCCGAATGGTCTGAAATTTTGCACGCACGTCCCAAATGACATGACGGAGCTAAAACAACTTCCGGAATTCAAATCCAACCCTCAAATAAAAAACTGACTATCGGACCGGAAACTTCAAAAATTCAAACTTTGGCATTTCAAGTCTAAATGAGCTACGAACCCCCAAAATACATTCCGAACACGCTCCCAACCCCGAAATCACCTAACGGAACCATCAGATTTCCATTCTGAGGTCGTCTTCAGACTGTTTCTAATACGGACCATTTTTCAACTCTTAAGCTCTCATTTAAGGACTAAGTGTCCCAAAACACTCCGAATCCTAACGCCGAACGTCCCGGCAAACCAAAATAGCAGAAATAAACTTAAGGGGAAAATGTTAATGGGGGATTGGGGCGTGAATTCCAAAAATGACCGACAGGGTCGTTACATCCTTCTACACTTAAACATTCGTTCGTCCTCGAACGAGCATAGAGAACATACCTGGAGTAGCAAAAAGATGGGGGTACTGGCTGCGCATATCCTGCTNTGACCCCGCCACTGGACCTTCACTGAAGCAATGTTCTTTGACCTCAACTTCCTGATCTGCCTGTCCAAAATGGCCACTAGCTCCTCAATATAGGATAGATCCTTGTCCAACTGGACTGAACTGAAATCCAACACGTGCGACGGATCACTGTGATATCTCCAGAGCATCGAAACATGAAATACCGGATGAACTCCGGCCAGGCTGGGAGTTAAGGCAAGCTCATAAGCAACCTCCCCAACTCGCCTCAAGATCTCAAAAGGCCCAATATACCTCGGACTCAGCTTCTCTTTCTTTCCAAAACTCATGACACCTTTCATAGGCGAGACCCGAAGCAGAACCCGCTCACCTACCATATACGCAAAATCACGAACCTTCTTGTCTGCGTAACTCTTCTGTCTGGACTGGGCTGCACGGAGTCTATCCTGAATCACCTTAACCTTCTCCATTGCATCCTGAACCATTTCTGTGCCCAATAGCCTGGCCTCACCCAGCTCAAACCAACCCACCGGAGATCTACATCTCCTACCATATAAGGCCTCATACGGCGCCATCTGAATGCTGGACTGATAACTATTGTTATAAGCAAACTCCGCCAGTGGCAGGAAATGATCCCAAGGCCCTCCAAACTCAATCACGCACGCACAGAGTATATCCTCTAGAATTTGAATAGTGCGCTCGGACTGTCCGTTCGTCTTGGGGTGAAATGCCATGCTCAACTCCACCCGAGTTCCTAACTCCTGCTGCACGGCTCTCTAGAACCGCGATGTAAACTGAGTACCTCTGTTTGAGATGATAGAAACCGGAATACCATGCAAACGGACGATATCCCTGATATAAATCTCCGCCAACCGCTCCGATGAATAGGTGGTACACACAGGTATGAAATGAGCGGACTTGGTCAGCTGATCCACAATGACCCAAATAGAATCAAACTTCTTCACGGTCCATGGGAGTCTGAATACGAAGTCCATGGTGATACACTCCCACTTCCACTCTGGGATCTCAATCTACCGAAGCAACCCACCCGGACGCTGGTGCTCATACTTCACCTGCTGGCAGTTGAGGCATCTAGACACATAGTCAACTATATCCTTCTTCATCCGCCTCCACCAGTAGTGCTGCCTCAAGTCCTGATACATCTTCGCGGCACCCG
>MU736528.1:9575-33910 GCA_026770625.1 Nicotiana glauca | reverse complement strand
TCTCGAAGATCATCGACATTGGGCACACAAATCCGGCCCTGCATCCTCAATACCCCATCATTCCCGATGGTCACATCCCTGGCATCACCACGCCGAACTTTGCCCTGAAGAACAAGCAAGTGAGGGTCATCATACTGCCGCTCCCTGATACGATAAAATAGGAAAGACCGAGAAACCACACAGGCTAGACCCCGAATGGGCTCTGAAAGGTCCAATCTCACAAACTGGCTGGCTAAGGCCTGAACATCCATCGCCATAGGTCTCTCTGAGGTTGGTAAATATGCCAAACTCCCAAAACTCTCCGCCCGGTGACTCAAGGCATCGGCTACTACATTGGCCTTGCCCGGGTGATAAAGAATAGTAATATCATAATCCTTTAACAACTCTAACCATCTCCTCTAACGCATATTCAGGTCCTTTTGCTTAAGCATGTGCTGCAAACTCCGATGGTCAGTATAGATCTCACAAGGCACCCCGTACAAATAATGACGCCAGATCTTCAAGGCAGTAACAATAGCAGCTAACTCAAGATCGTGGATAGGGTAGTTCTTTTCATGCACCTTCAATTATCTGGATGCGTAGGAAATCACCCTACCGTCCTGCATCAACACCGCTCCAAGTCCAAACTGTGAGGCATCACAATAAACTGTATAGGACCCCGAACCAGTAGGCAGCATCAAGATTTGGGCTGAAGTCAAAGCTGTCTTGAGCTTTTGGAAGCTCGCCTCACACTCCTCTGTCCACAGAAATGGGGCACTTTTTTGAGTCAATCTAGTCATAGGGGCCGCAATCAACGAAAACCCCTCCACAAAGCGACGGTAATAACCCGCCAAGCCGAGGAAACTACGAATCTCTGTAGCTGAGGAATGCCTGGGCCAACTCTGCACGACCTCTACCTTCCTCAGACCCACTCGAATGCCTTCACTCGATACCACGTGGCCTAGGAATGCCGTAGAACTCAGCCAGAACTCACATTTTGAGAACTTTGCATATAATTTCTTCTCTATCAAAGTCTGAAGCACTATCCTCAGGTGCTGCTCATGATCTTCCCGACTCCGGGAATATACCAGAATATCATCAATAAAAACGATAATGAATGAGTCAAGATATGGCCTGAATGCACTGTGCATCAAATGCATAAAAGCTGTCGTGGCATTAGTGAGCCCAAAAGACATAACAAGGAACTCGTAATGACCGTACCGAGTCCTGAAAGCAGTCTTCGGGATATCTGGCTCCCGAATCATCAACTGATGATAACCTGAGCGCAAATCAATCTTGGAAAACACTTGTGCGCCCTGAAGCTGGTAAAACAGATCATCAATACAAGGTAAAGGATATCGGTTCTTCACTGTAACTTTGTTCAAATGGCGATAATCAATGCATATACGCATTGAACCATCCTTTTTCTTCACAAACAAGATAGGAGCACCCCATGGAGAAACACTTGGCCGAATAAAACCCTTACCCAACAATTCCTACAATTGATCCTTCAACTCCTTCAACTCAGGAGAAGCCATGTGATACGGAGGAATAGAAATGGGCTGAGTGCGCGGCAACAGATCAATGCCAAAATTGATATCTCTATCGGGCGGCATGCCCGGAAGATCAGCTGGAAACACATCAGGGAAATCCTGTACCACTAGAACTGAATCAACATAAGGGGTGTCAATACTAACATCTCTCACATAAGCTAAATACGCGGCACACCCCTTCTCAACCATACGTTGAGCTTTAAGGAAAGAGATAACTCTGTTGGGAGTATGATCTAAAGTACCACTCCACTCAATACGTGGAATACATGGCATAGCCAGCGTCACGGTCTTAGCGTGACAATCAAGAATAGCATGATGGGGCGACAACCAGTCCATGCCCAGAATAATATCAAAGTCAACCATACCGAGTAATGATAGATCATCCCTTGTCTCAAAACAACGAATAGTAACCAGAAATGACCGATAAACGTGGTCCACGACAAGAGAATCTCCCACAGGAGTAGAAACATAAATGGGGGCAGTCAAAGAATCCCGAGGCACACCCAAATGCAAAGCAAAATAAGAGCACACATATGAATAAGTAGAGCCTGGATCGAATAGAACCGATGCCTCTCTGTGATTAACCAGAATAATACCTGTGATGACAGAACGGAGGCAACTGCCTCAGTACGAGCAGGAATGCAATAATATCTGGTCCGAACCCTCTCACGAGGGCGACCCCTATCTCCCCGGCCTCCTCTCCTAGCTGGCTGGGCAGGTGAGATAGCAGTGGGAGCTGGAACCATAGCTTGAGAACTCTGAGAAACACGCTGCATCTGAGTAGTCTGTGAAGATGCACCCCTACCAAGTTTGGGGCAGTCCCTAACCACGTGACGTGTATCACCACACTCGAAACAAGCTCTGGCAGGACGTGGTAGCTGTGACTGACTGGAGCTAGGTCTGCTGGACTAACCTCTGGAAGCACCCCGCGCAGGAGGTGCGCTAGAAATTGGAGGCGCGTAATAAGGATCCTGAGGTGCAGGTGGAGCTGGAGTACTATCGGTTGCTGGCAAGTCTAAATGTACAAGGCGACCAGAATAACCCCTATTATAATGACCGGCTGATGAGGTACGGGCACCAGAGTAGTGACCCGACTCTCGAGATCTCTTGGCCTCCCTCTCCCCTTGCTCCCTGGCGAGTATATCCTCAATCCTCCTAGCAATGCTCACTACCTGCTGGTAAGGAATATCCATCTCTAACACTCGAGCCATGTTGGACCGGATGGGCGAAATAAGACCCTCGATAAACCTCCGAACTCTCTCCCGAACTGTGGCGACCAAAAACGATGCATGTCTAGCCAACCTGGTATAACGGATGACATACTCTAAGACTGTCACAACACCCTGGCGCAAATGCTCAAACTCCGCGTGCCATGAATCCCTGAGGCTCTGGGGAACACACTCCCTCATAAACATGTCTGAGAACTGGGTCCAAGTCAGTGCGGCAGACTCGATTGGACTGTCCAACTCATAAGTATGCCACCAATCATAGGCGGCTCCCCGCAGCTGAAAGGCAGTGAAAGAAACCCCGCTAGACTCCACTATGCCCATAGTGCGAAGAATGCGATGACACTCCTCCAAGAATCCCAAGGCGTCATCTGATGCTAGGCCATTGAACACTGGGGGATCATATTTCTTGAACCTCTCTAGCCTACGATGCTCGTCCTCGGAGACAGCCGACCTATCCCCGGGCTGTGCTGGTGCTGCAGGCGGTATAGGTATAACCTCTGGGACCTGCTCCATCGGCACTCTCTACTCAGGAGTGCGAGGCATCTGGGCCCCTCCCCCAGCCTGGGATGTGGCTGCAGCGTGGGGAAGCAACCCTGCTTGAACCAAGGTAGTGTACATGCTCATAAACTAAGCCAAAGTCTCCTGGAGAGCTGGAGCAGTAGTAGCTGTGGTAGATGTACCAGGTGCCTGGGCTCCAGCTGGATCTGCTGGTGGTACCTCAGCCGCAGCCTGTGCGGGTGCTGTGGCTGCACCTCGTATGCATCCTCGACCTCTACCCCGGCCCCGACCCCGGCCTCTGGCGGCGGCAACAGAGGCGCAGGTGCTTGGTCCTCTCGTGCAGCACATGTCCTCACCATCTGTGAGAGAATAGAAGACAAAAGTTTAGAATTGATGTCAAATTATCGCACGACAAGGAATTCAAAAGAAATGAAGATTTTTCCTAAACAGTTACATAGCCTCTCGTAGATAAATACGGACGTCTCCATACCGATCAGCGAGACTCTAATAAACCGGCATGTGTTCCGTGACTCCTACGAACCTAGTACTCTGATACCAACTTGTCACGACCCTAGTTCACCGATCGTGAACATATCGTGATGGCACCTAGTTCCCACGACCAGGTATGCCAAGTATTGCAAAAGAAATGTAATATTTGCGGAAAAACCAATTAGAACTGAATATGTGAAAAATAACAACTGAGTATAAGGCCGTAAAGGCCTGTACAACAAAAAAAAAAGATATGCGGAAGTTTACAACCAAATCCCCAAAACCCGGAAACTCACGAGAAACACAGGCTAATAGAATTCCAATAAGTACTCTAATCTCCAGAATAACTACATCAAAAGTATGATAGGATAACACCTCTACAACTAGAATAAGGAAGAAGACTCTTCGGTATGCGGACGCTGTAGATATATCTCGAAGTCTCCGTATGTCTCCTCGCCTTAAGGATAGTGCGCCTGAGTAGAGGTACCTATATGATCTGCACATGAAAAACATGCGCAGGAAGGGCATGAGTACACCATAGCGATACTCAGTAAGTGCCAAGCCTAACCTCGGTTGGGTAGTGACGAGGAAAGGTTAGGGCCCTACTGAGGCAAAAATATAACAGTAGCAATAATTAACAGTGTGGAAATCTGACAAAGATAATAAACACAACAGTGTAATAAGGCAAATCAACGAAACAATAATAACTACCAGGATAAAGCAGAAACATAGGGTAAACACAACTCAACCACAAATACCAATGAGGGTCTCCCAGGATACCGTCCTGTAGCCCTCTTCTCAACATATCCATTGGATCTCCCAGGATACCGTCCCGTAGTCCAACTCTCGTACCAGTATCAAAGGATCCCCTAGGATACCGTCCCGTAGTCCAACTCTCGTACCAGTATCAAAGGATCTCCTCGGATACCGTCCCGTAGTCCAACTCTCATACCAGTATCAAAGGATCTCCCGGGATACCGTCCCATAGTCCAATTATTTATGTACAGGGGATCTCCCGGGATACCGTCCCGTAGTCCCAAAATAAAAGTGCAGGGGTATCTCCCGCGACACCGTCCCATAGTCCGAAAATAAAAGTGCAGGGGGATCTCCCGGGATACGGTCCCGTAGTCGCAAAATAAAAGTACAGGGGATATCCCGGGATACCGTCCCGTAGTACCACAATAAAAGTGCAGGGGGATCTCCCGGGATACTATCCTGTAGTCCCAAATTTAAAGTGCAGGGGGATCTCCCGGGATACTGTCCCGTAGTCCCAAAATAAATGCGCAATCATAGCCAGAAACAAACTAAGGGATAAGTATGAAAAACGGAGTAGTAGTTAGAACTAGCGTAGCATGCTTCACGTAGTACGATTAACAACTTAAGCAATTAGGCAATTATGTTAGGTAGACATGCTTTCCTAGTCTAGCACAAGAAATAAGCTTCAAATAAGATAAGGCAAATAAGAAGGAAAGTTAAATATTAACAACTTAAGTAAAATCCGGATTTTCATCAATCGGCTCAAGTACGTGCTCGTCACCTCGCGTACAAGGCACTCAAATATCAAGAGCAATTCCTAAGGGGAAAGGTCCCCCACACAAAGTTAGACAAGCCACTTACCTCGAACCGGATAAAAAATCAATCCAACTCCACGTTCTTGCCACGAGTATCCGACTCCAAATGGCTCAAATCTATTCAATTCAATTGCACATCATAAATAATATTGCAAACAACCGATTCCACTATAAAAATTAAAGCCAGGGCACAAAAAATAGGTAAAATAATCAAAATTCCCTCCAGCAAACGTCTTGGAATCGAATAATTTTTACATTTTTAGAACCCTCGTACTCTCACGAGTCTAACCATATATGAATCTTCCAAATCGGAGGTCAAATGCCCCCTCAAAACCCCAAAGTTGGTCTATGAACTTTTACCCTAAATTACAAAGTTCTTGATCCTAAATTCGACTTCAAATGATGTATTTAGCTATATAATGATGAAACATAATGAAAAGGGATCAAGGAACGTTACCCAAAGATTTTCTCTCCAAAACACTCTCGAAATCGCCTTCTCCCGAGCTCTAAATCGATTTTTCACTTATGAAATTAAACCCTCAAAATTTTCTATTTCTGCCCAGGCATTTCCGCTTCTGCGGACAAGGGACCGTTTTTGCGGTCCCGCATATGCGAACAAAGTACCGCTTCTACAGCTTCCACTTACCATCCCATTTTCCGCTTCTGCGGTCTATGGATCGCTGAAGCGATACCGCTTCTACGGAATTTCGTCTGCTTTTACGGACCTGACCCTAAGCCCACGTCTTGCTTCTGTGGCTTCCTATCCGCTTCTGCGGTTCCCAAGCCGCACAAGCAAAAATACCAGAAGCCTGCTGCAAATTTGTCCTTAACTTGCCCGTCGAGCATCCGAAGCACACTCGAGGCCCTCGGAACCTTAACCAAAAGCACCAATACCACCTAATACCTCATTCAAACTTGTACCAATTCTTAAAACACCTAACACAACACAAGAAATCCTATTAAATCAAGATTCAAGCATAAGAACTTCAAATTCCAAAAAAATGCACTTTCGATTAAAAACCTAACCAAAACTTACCCGAATGGCCTGAAATTTTGCACGCACGTCCCAAATGACATGACGGAGCTACAACGACTTCCGGAATTCAAATCTGACCCTCGGATCAAAAACTCACTATCGGACCGGAAACTTCAAAAATTCAAACTTCGGCATTTCAAGCCTAAATGAGCTACGAACCCCCAAAATACATTCCGAACATGCTCCCAACCCCAAAATCACCTAACGGAACTAACCAAACCATCGGATTTCCATTCCGAGGTTGTCTTCATACTGTTCCAAATACAGACCATTTTTCAACTCTTAAGCTCTCATTTAGGGACTAAGTGTCCCAAAACACTCTGAATCCTAACGCTGAACGTCCCGGCAAACTAAAATTGCAGAAATGAGCTTAGGGGAAATAGTTAATGGGGGATCAGGGCGTGAATTCCAAAAATGACCGGCTGGGTCGTTACAATCATGTTGTCCTAGGACACAACTGAATACTCCATCCAATACTACAAGGTAAAGTAATAGAGGTCTTCCTGGCTCGGGAGGAACCAAGACTGGCGGTGTTGACAGGTATTCCTTAATTCTGTCAAAGGCTTTCTGACAATCGTCGGTCCATCTAGTATCAGCATCTTTCTTTAGCATTTTAAAGATGGGTTCACAAATGACTGTGGACTGGGCTATGAACCGGCTGATATAGTTGAGTCTCCCCCGGAAACTCATCATGTCCTTCTTATTCTTTGGTGGTGGAAATTCTTGGATGGATTTGACCTTTGATGGGTCCAATTCTATTCCTCGACGACTCATGATGAAACCCAGTAGTTTTCCGGCAGGGACCCCGAATGCACACTTGGGGGGATTCAGTTTCAGGTTGTACCTTCTAAGTCTGTTAAAGAATTTTCTTAAGTCTTCCCTATGACCAGCGGCTTTCTTGGATTTGATGATGACATCGTCTATATATACCTTGATCTCCTTATGTATCATGTCGTGAAAGATAGTAGTCATGGCTCTCATGTAGGTGGCGCCGACATTCTTCAACCCAAATGGCATTATTTTGTAGCAATACATTCCCCATGCCATGATGAAAGCCATTTTCTCTGCATCCTCCTCATCCATCCATATCTGATGATACCCAGCGAAATAATCAAAAAAAGACTGCAACTCATGCCTGACACAATTGTCGATAAGAATATGTATGTTTGGCAAGGCAAACTCATCTTTGGGACTGGCCCGGTTGAGATCCCGGTAGTCAACACAGATTCTGACCTTCCCATCCTTCTTTGGTACTGGCACGGTGTTGGCTAACCATGTTGGCTACCCTGAGAACCTTGGCTTTGACCTGCTTAGTAACCTCTTCTTTTATTTTCAAACTCATATCGAGTTTGAACTTCCTAAGCTTCTGCTTTACCGGCGGATAGGCTGGATCTGTTGGCAGTTTGTGAGCTACGATGGACGTGCTGAGGCCAGTCATATCATCATACGACCAGGCAAATATGTCCTCATATTCTTTCAAAAATTCCGTATATTCTTCCTTTTCTGATGGCGACTAGTGAACACTGATGCGAGTTTCTCTGACATTCTCTGCATCTCCCAAATTAATGAAGTCAGTTTCTTCTAGGTTGGACTTAGGTCTATTCTCAAAATTCTCAACTTCTATGACGACCTCTTCGGGTATCTCATCTTCTTCTGAGTTTTTTTTTTTGTTGCATTGTTTCGTTGCAAGTCACAGTCGTTGGTTCATCGTCAAGATAAGTTATAGTAATGCTATATAAAATAGAGTAAATAATAGAGAAAATAATAAGCAAGATATATATGATAAACTGAAATGCTTTGATTGAATCCATAATTGTTTGAAACATCGGAGCTCTTTTTGAAATAAAGAAAATGCAGAAAGAAAATCAACTAGTAAAGTAAGCTAAAAAACGAGATGCATGGTGCTTTTGTTTAGCCTTGCTACCTCGAAGCTCTCCGGGCCCTGACGGTCCTAATTGACCAATTGCTGAGGTAGTCTCCTTTGCTTGCGGCTTGTATGGAAGGGCCTTCCTCACCCTCCTCCTCAAAAAGAACACAACGGTCCATATCATCATCCTCTAGGAACAAATTCTTCATGGCTGCCAATGTCTCATCTTCTTCAGACCCGTATATAGTATCTGCCGGCTGGAAGGTTTGATCCAGGCTAGGTATCGAAAACTCCAATGGATAGTAGGGGTCGCGCCATGGTGGCGACCAATTCTGGAATTCCTCCCAAGTATAGCCGTAGCCTAAGCCAAAAGTAGTGCCATGATTTTTCAGTGTGATGGGCTTAGTGATTCCCTGGAGGTTCTTGCCGAGTCCCTTTCCAGGCTCGTACCCGCACCAATTCAGGATGCTTTCAATCTTGTTGTCCCACCACTTGTCTTTTGCTACAGCGTTGACCCTTTCGATGCAGTGGTATGTCTCTCCGCCTATTCTCCTTCTCCCTCCGATCATTGGGATGGTCTGGCGACTGTATATGGGATTACTACCGTATCCATGAATGATCACTTCCTGGCGATTCCATTCGAACTTTACCGCCTGATGTAGGGTCGATGCTACGGCTCCAACAGCGTGGATCCAGGGGCATCCTAACAGCAGGTTGTAGGATGTTGGGATGTCTATTACTTGGAAGTTGACATCGAACCACGTTGGTCCCCTTTGCAAGCACAGACTAATTTCTCCAATAGTAGATTTCTGGGACCCATCAAAGGCTTTGACATTGATAGCCCCGTCTTTGATTTCGTACATGCCCTTTCCCAAAGTTATGAGAGTTACAAGTGGGCATATGTTGAGACTAGATCCTCCATCGATCAGGACTCTTGTGATGAAATAATCTTCGCATTGCACAGTGATGTGCAGTGCGTTGTTATGACCCAAACCCTCTGCTGGCAATTCGTCTTTGTGGAAGGTTATTTTGTGGCTTTCCAGCACTTGCCCCACCATATTCGCCATCTCTCCTCTGGTTATATTGCTGGGCACATAGGCTTCGCTCAGTATCTTCATTGAGGCATTCTTGTGATCATCTGAACTTTGCAGAAGAGCCAGGATAGATATCTGTGCTGGTATTTTGTTCAACTGTTCCGCGACCGAGTATTCCTTAGCCTGTATTTTTCTCCAAAGATCGTCGGGCCCAGTCTCAATAGGCCGTCCCAAGGTCTGCTTACTGGACTTGGATAAGTGCTCTGGGGTGTAAACCCTCCCTATACTGGTCATTCCTTGTGCGGCAATCGTTTCTCCTGTCATGGTCTTTCCTTTTCTCCTGGCTTTGTCAGTGTAATCCCATGGTACAATATTCGAGCGGAATGGTGTTATGTCAGTCATTGCTACTGGAATAGGCACCCTTGGTGGCAACACATCAACTTCAAAGGGTATAGGTGCCTTTGGAACCCCAAACTCAACTTCGATCTGCCCAGACGCCTTTGCAAAAGGACGCTCTTCAAATTCAAGTGGTACAGACATATTTACTTCGTTATCCTTGGTGGGCTTATTCCGCACAACAATTGGGTTAAGGGTAATAGCTGGTTTTTTCGGTTCATCTCCTTCAGCAATCAAACCTATCGACCCTTTGAGGTCCCAATCGTCCTCGATCTCAATCATATGAACCTCTCCACCTTTATGGTCAGGTAGGGGATTGTTACGAACATTAGGAGCGGGCTCCTTTGCTACGATGACCTTGTTGTCGATCAGAGTCTGAATCTTGTCTTTCAAGGAACAACACTCGTTAAGGGTGTGCCCCTTCATGCCGGAGTGATACGCACATGTCTTGTTAGGATTGATCCACTGGGAGGGATTTTCTGGTGCTTTGGCTGGGATAGGAGTGACATAACCGGCAGCTTTGAGTCTCTCATTTAATTGGTCGATTGGCTCAGCGATGTCTGTGTACTGCCTGGGAGGTTTTCGGTCGAAACTTGGTTTGGGCCTTGGGAAATTTTGGCGGGTAGGTGGCGATTGGTAGTGAGTGGGTTGAGTGTTATAAGCTTGGTAAACAGGTGCTGGTTGAGAGTATCTGGGTGAAGTGGGTTGATATGTGAGAGGTGGAGTAGATTGGTAAACGGGAGGTGGATAGGAGGGTACGAGTGCTTGGTAATTTGGGATAGGCTGATATGTAAGTGGAGGTGATGGGTAGGTGTGGTATTTTTGTGGTGATTTGGCTCCCTGTACGATCATCACGGCACTTACATCTTTCTTCTTGGACGCGCCACCAGTTTGTAAAGCTTTAATGGTGGCTTGCAATGCTTCACAATTTGTTACCATACCGTTCTTGATGCCCTCCTCGATTCTTTCTCCGAGTTTGATGATATCAGAGAACTTTTGACTCTCGATCAACATCAATCTTTCATAATATTGAGGATCTTGAGCCCGGACGAAGAACCTATTCATTTGTTCTTCTTCCAGGGCTGGCCTGACCTTCGCAGTTTCTAAGCTCTAATGAGTAGCATACTCGCGGAATGTCTCGGTGGGCTTCTTTTTCAAGTTTTGTATGTAGAACACATCCGATGCGTTCTCCATATTGAATTGGAACCTGTCCATGAAGTCCGTTGCCATACCTACCCAATTCATCCATTTCTTGGGGTCTTGACTGATGTACCAGGACAGTGCATCTCCTTTCAAACTCCTCATGAAGAGCATCATGCGAATTTTCTCATCTTTTCCAACCCCTACTAACTTGTAACAATAGGTCCTCAGGTGAACACTGGGATCTCCGGATCCATCAAACATTTCGAACTTGGGAGGTTTGTACCCCTCCGGAAGTTCAACATCTGGCTGAATGCATAAGTCTTCATAGTTCAGCCCCTCAATAACTTTGCTACCTTCGATACCCTGGACCCGACTAGTTAACTTCTTGAGCTCAACTGCTAAGATCCTGATGAGGGAGTCTTTGTCATCAGCCTACGGTGCATTTAAGATCGGTTGGGTGTAATAAGGTATGGTATCCACAAAGATAAAAGTGTTCTGGAGGTGGTTGTTTGTGGTGTTTGGTGGCTCGGGAATAAGTAATGGAGCATTGTTGCAGGTTTGAGCGTGGGTAAGCTGTATTTGTGGTTGCGGGGTGTCTTGTGGAGGTGCGGGGTTTTGGGTCTTGACATCAGGAGAAGCAAGAGAGAATGATAGGCTTGCCAAGTTCCGAACTTGGTCCAACTCTTCCTGGAATTTCAGCAATTTCTGCTCAAGATGAGTAGCAGTTCCCTTAGCAATTGGGGTACCCTGAGAAGTTTCTTCCCTTTCAATCTCCTTTCTAGCACTTGTGTTTTCCATTATTCCTTTGCCCTTGTTCCGGACTCGGACTCGGAGGAGGTGCAGGGCCCTTGGATCTTGTAGAATATGCTGATGGTGCCAGAATGCACGAACTAACATTTGGGAAGGGGAATAAAAAAATATAACAAAAAAGGTAACAAGTTAGTGTGGGTTTTGAGGAAAAAGTGTCGCAGTATTTAAACACATTGTGCAGGAATATAAATCGCGTCCTAATTTGGGTTACTCATTGTGCCCGAGGTAGGCCTAGCGACAGAAAGTTTTGGAGAACTTATAATGTTAAATGCCTCATTTTATTGATAAAAATAAGACAAATCCAAAACGACTCTAAATAACATAAAGTAAATGTCACTAGTGGCCTTTGGCCTTATTACATCGTTAAAGCAAAATAAAGGATTTCTAACTACTTGGTCCCAAAAGGACCTTCCCCAGATTTGGCAGTCTTGTCTCCCTCGAACATCTCCACTAACTCGCGTAGTCCTAGCAGCAAATAAGCTTGGGCCAGATGTCCGCCTGCATTTCCTTTGCAGCCTCTACGATCTTGCCATCAGACTGGTTCTCTAGAAGTGAAGGCAAATTCCTTAAGTATTTGCGGACGAGTGTTTGATCACTTGAGTGGAGGTCATTCCACCAATTCAGTAGCTTTGGATGGATGTTGGTCACCATGCCAAATCTGGGGATTTCGTGCCTCATTTCTGCAAAATAGAGTGTTAGGCCCTTACCCCCTCCAGACTCGACTATTTAAATCAATAATTAGCATAGCAAAGCACTTAAGTTCTCCAAATAAATGCACAGAACGTCAAGGCGTCCGTTTGGGTTCCAAGGAAATCCAGTGGACTTTGCACAAGGTTATCTTAATGAGTCATTATGTGAACAACATAACTGACTCGGCTAGGTTTGACCATGATGCATGTACAGTTTAACGGAGTAAGGTTTCTATTTTGAAGTGCTAGACTGGTACCCTTGAGTGGACAACTCAAGAGGGAAAGGCACGGAACCGTCGACTACAACATTGATCGAACTTTTAGCGGCAATTAGTTTGAATTTAGCGGCTCTAAAAATGGATACTAAAGAAGTATAGTTGGACGTGATGGAACGGATTTAGTAGCCATTATAATTGCCATTAAAGATAATATGTTTTAGCGGCAATAAAATATACCTTTAACCAGCTTTTGCGAGAAAAGCCGCTAAAGGCTTTGCCGACCCCAACATCAGCGGCAAAACACTATTGGCTGGTAAAAGATATAGCGGCTATTGTTATTACCGCTAAAACCATTTTGTATTGCCGCTAAAGGTTATTTTTGTAGTAGTGGATCATATATAAGAAATAGAGTGATGAAACCGGTTTTAAACAAATAATAGGTAGAACATGACTGAGAATATGCTTTCAAATCGAACAGATTGAGGAAAGTAGTAAAATACCCCCAAGGGTCTAAACAAGTCGATACAAGGCCCCAAACATGGCGTGCAACACAAAATATAGTATTGGCCAAAGCACCGCATCTGTTTTTTTTTCACTTAAAACCAAAATTCCGCACTTGCGCCCCACCTTCTGCACCTGCGATCTCGCAGGTGCGACCAATCATCCGCACCTGCGCTTCAGACCTTCATGCCAAATTCTGCATCTGCAATTAACTTTCCGCTTCTGCGGTCCCGCACCTTAGGTCGCCAAGCCGTAGGTGAGGTTATGACAGTTGTTCAGCAACTTCGGCTGCAAATCTCAAATTCCAAATCTCCCGTCAACCATCTGAAATCACCCCGAGGCCACCGGGACCTCAACCAAAAGTACGAACAAGTCATATACCACCATCGAAACTTATACCAATCTTCGAAACACCTAAAACAACATCGAAACAACCAATAAACCATAGATTCAAGCCTAAGGACTCCAAAAACTTACGAATTAAACTTTTGATCACAAATTGGATCAAACCTCGTTCGAATGACCAGAAATATTTCACTCATATTGCATATGACAGAAAAGAGCCTACTACAACTTCCAGAATTCTATTACGGCCATGATATAAAAATCTCCGCTATCAACTGGAAAATGGAAAAAACCAATTTCGCCAAGTCAAGCCTAAATATATTCTGACATCCAAAACACATTTAGATCACGCTCTTAAGTCCCAAATCACCTCCCGATGTTATCCGAATCATAAAACAAAATTCCGAGATCGTTTTTTCACAAGTTCACTTCCAGTTGACGTTTCCAACTAAAAGACCAATTAAAGAAACAAACCTCACCAAAATTATTCTGAACTCGAACCAACCAACTTGATACCATACAATACTACTAAACAAGACATAGAGAAGTAGAAATAGGGTAAAATGGAGAGGTAATTCATGAAACGACACACCGGGTCGTTACATCCTCCTCCTCTTAAATAAATGTTTGTCCTCGAACGAGTTAGGACACATACCTGAAACCCCAAATTGGTGAGGATATATACTCCGTCTCTCCCACTCGATCTCTGAGGTAGCCTCCTCCATGGGCCGACCTATCCACTGCACATTCACTAAAGCTATATACTTTTATCTTAACTTTTGAACCTGATGCTCTAAAATAGTTGCTAGCGCCACATCATAGGTCATATCACCTTCTAACTGAACCCTGCTGAAATCTATAACATGAGACGGGTCTCCAATATACTTCTGGTTCATAGAAACATGAAATACAAGATGCACACTCGACAAACTGGATAGCAAAGAAAGCTCATAAGCCACCTCCCCAATCCTCCGAAGCACCTCAAAAGGCCCAATGAACCAAGGACTCAATTTACACTTCTTTACAAATCTCATAACACCCTTCATGGGTGAAACGTTTAGTAGTACCTTCTCCCCAACCGTATAAGATACATCACAAACCTTCCTATCAGCATAACTCTTTTGTCTCGACTACATTCTACGAAGCCTCTCTAGAATCACCTTCACATTTCTCAGAGCATCCTGTACCAAGTCTGTGCCCAAAAGTCTAGCCTCGCCAAGCTCAAACCAACCAACTAGATATCTACGCCGCCTCCCATATAAATCCTTGCAAGGGGCCATATGAATACTCGAGTGATAACCGTTGTTATATGCAAACTCCGATAGCGGTAGAAACTAATCCCATGAACCACCGAAGTCAATAATACAATCGCGCAACATGTCCTCCCATAAATGGATGTTGCACTCGGACTGCCCGTCCGTATGAGGGTGAAAAGTTATGCTAAACACAACTTGAGTACCCAACTCTCGCTGCACGACCCTCTAAAACTGTGAAGTAAAAGGGGTACCTCTATCTGAAATGATGGAAACTGAAACCCTATACAGGCAAACAACCTCTCGGATATAAATCTCAGCTAACCGCTATGAGGAATAGGTAGTACAAATACCAATAAAGTGCACGAACTTGTCCAGTCGATCCACAATCACCCAAATAGCATCGAACTTCTTCAATGTCTGTGGGAGCCCTACAAAGTCTATGGTGATCCTCTCCCACTTCAACTCCGTAATAACCATCTGCTGAAGCAAGCCACCCGGTCTCTGATGCTTAATTTCACGTGCTGACAATTGAGACACTGAGCAACAAATCCCACAATATCTTTCTTTATCCTCATCCACCAATAATGTTGTCTCAGATCCTGATACATATTCGCGGTACCCGGATGGATGGAATACCACGAGCTATGGGCCTCTTCTAGAATCAACTCCCGAAGCTCATTCCCATTGGGCACACATATCTGGCCACCCATCCCCAACACTCCATCATCACCAATAGTCACATCTCTGGCGTCGTCGTGATGAATTCTGTTCTTAAAGACAAGCAATTGAGGATCATCTTACTGGCGCTCTCTGATGCGATCGAATAAGGAAGACCGGGATATCACACCAGCCAATACCCGACTGGGCTCCAAAATATCTAACCTCACAAACCGATTGGCTAAGGCCAGAACATCAACTGTAAGAGGTCTCTTCCCAACAAGAATAAATACAAGAGTGCCCATACTCACCGCCTTCCGGCTCAAAGCATCGGCCACCACATTGGCCTTCCCCGGATGGTATAAGATAGTAATATCATAATCCTTTAGAAGATCCAACCATCTTCGCTACCTCAAATTGAGGTCATTCTGCTTGAATAAGTGTTGGAGGCTACGATTATCACTAAACACCTCATAAGACACACCATACTAATGCCTTCTAATATCCAGCGAGTGACATTGGCCGCCAACTCTAGATCATGAATGAGGTAGTTGTGAGCACGTGATTTTTGCCCTATATGAGAATCACTCCCAAAAAATTCAAAATAAAATAGTTTTGTGTTGTTTGCAATTTTTGTGGATTTTGTGTTTTTTTCTTTTATTGTTTGCATTTGTCTGTGCGTGTTTGTTTGTTAAATTAATATAAAATACAAAAATATGTCGCATTTGCATTTATTCTACAATTAGAAGTAATTAAATTTATTTAAAAAATTGGGAAAAATCACAAAAATAATGTACTTCGCCTTTTGTGGTAATGTCAAAATTGTGTGATTCTTATTTATTTTATTATGTGTGATAATTGTTATTAAGAGTTGATTAGTATTTCAAGTTAATTTTTGGTTTTATTATTTAATCTAGGATTTTGGTTTTTAAATTAGTAATTAAAAAGGAAATAAAAAGAAAAGAAGAAAAAATGAAAAACCGGAACTAGGCCAGTTTTGAACTGAAACCAGGCCCAATCTTTTTCCCATACCCGGTCCAACTAATCAGGCTTCACAGACGTCCAAACAATGTCGTTTTAGTAACGTTCAATCTGGGTCGTTGATCTCACTTGATCAACGGTCCACGTAACTCCTCTTACAGGATGTTGAAACGACGTAGTATAGGAGCCAAACTACGTAGTTTCAATGGCAAAAGATCTCAGCCATTCATCTACTCAATCCAACAGTCTAAATACCTTCTCCCTCACCCGACCTAACCGGTTTACCCCATAACCCGGTCCACCACTTAACCAAAACGACCTCGTTTCGCCTGGGAGTTGATCACAGCCGTTGGATTTTCATAATCCAACGGCTTAGATTAATTCGTTCATTTTAATACACAAAAATCACCCCAAACCCAAAAAATCCGTCCCCAGGTCATTTCATCTCTAACCTCAGAGACTAAAAAACCCTCAGCCGCTGTCCGCCACCGAAAATTGCCTCACGGCGGTTCCGATGGTCCAATCCCCCCCATCTTTACACCAAAGCTTCCCCACGACTTCCTCTTTCCGAACCCATGACTGCCTCCCCTCAAATCAACTTAGAACCTGTCGAATTTCATTTCAAAATCAAGAACCCTAGAACCACCCTAATAATCCACGGTGGCGGCGCCATCTCTAAACCTTCGAACATCAACACCCCATGACCACCTCAACCTCCTCAGTCCAAATCCACCTTCAATTTCCTTCAAATCCTCACAGAACCCCTAGAATCTTAGATCGAAGAAATCGACCCCGAACCATAGGTCGTCTGTTTAACCCCAAATCAACACCACTGAACCACCAGGCTACTCTCGCCCCAAATCCCATGTTAGTTTCACTCGAATCGTAGTAGAGCTCATCGAATTTCAATCCGATTGAATAAGCCCTAGAAGAACCAAAACCTAGGAGTCGATCCAAAATAAATTTGAGGTCGTAATCGACCTTAGTCAAGTGTTCTCAGTCGAGAACACTCGATTAAGGTCCATTTTGGCTTCAAACTTTAAGTTGAAGTTTTGACTAGAACGGATTGGAGTTTGGTCTAAAATTCAGAGGTATTTCTTCTTCTTTCCTTTTATTTTTTGTGTTTTGTTTGTTTTTGTTGTTGTTATTATTTATCTGATTGAGTTTCGTTATAATTCTTCATTTCTATCAATTACCTCTTCCTCCTCTTTCGGACTCTTTCTCTGGTCCAGTTTTTCTCATTTTTGGTTGATTAGCATATGTTGAATCGATTAAATGGTTTCGTCAATTGGTCCGTTCATGCCTATAGTTTAGTTGTTCTCTCTAAGTTATTGGATGTTGTTTCATTTCCTTACCCTTATATGCTCAGCCTCAGAGCTTTTAGTTAGTATACTGTCTGTTCCTGCATTTTTTTAAGGTTAATTTAGAGTTATGATTTGTTCCCAATACAGCTAGCTTATTCCCATGTATGCGTGTGAATCAATTTTGACCTTAATAGTCCAGTCCGATTATTGTCCTGAATCATTGAATCCTTTATCTTTGCTTTGGTGCTATTTGATCTGATTTGAGTAGTTTAAGTTGTTGATTGAGTTTGATTAAAGGAATTGGTTATAGCTGATGGTTTTGGTAGAGAATGAAATGAGGGTAATTTAGTGTAAAGGTTTGAACTGAGGCTTTAATTTGAAAGTAGAATGGAGGGTAACAGGACAGCATGTCTGTCAAGGCACGCTTGATTTAAAAAAGGTCAGAATGCCCATGCTAGGAAGTAAAATAAGAAGGGACAAGGGTTAGTGGGGAACACAACATAATGGTTTTAAGAGGAAGTGATTAATCAAATAGCTGCCCATAATAGTTGAATTAAAAAGCACACAACAATGGGGAACAAAACATACTCTAGCGGGATTCTAAGAAATATCATGGGCAAAATTAGTTTCTTAATTCTGCCTGAGTGCTCCTAAGAGCTGGCAGGGTTAGTTTGGGTTATAAATACAGAGAGCTTAATCAGTTTGAAGGGGGGACTTTTCAGATTCTTAGAGCCTAAAACAATAAGGGTTGATCACATTATACACAAAGGGCTTTAGGAAAATACAAACACAAAGATAGAGTAGATCCATGGGGTCTAAAATTAGTTGAAAAGAACAGAGAGAAACATTGAGAAGTCTCACTGTTTCATTGAAGTTTTTTTTTCCTTCAGTGATTTCATTTTTCTGATTCAAATACACTAGACTGATTTTGAGTGACTTTGAGACCAACTGAAAATGGTTTCTGATTGAACTTTAGCCTATTGAAAGTTTCAAGTGGTTCTGGTTGTTTCTTCGAGTTCATTTGGTTTGTTTTGGTGCTGCTATGGGTCAATGTTTTGGTTTCTACTGGTTTCATAGTATTCCTGGGTTGTTTGAATTGAGCTCTGGGCTGTTGGTTAATTTCTGCCTGTTATTGCTGCTGGTGTATTGCTGTTGAAACTGCCGCTGTTGACTTTCTCTTTATTTTTGCTCTGTCTTCAAAGTACACATTCGAATCATGTATGGCTATAGCTTGGATATTGAAATGATGCAATGAAATCTGCAATCCTCTTGTCTTTTGAAGATTATATATGTAAACTGTCTTAGTAGTATAGTTAGTAGATAGTTTGTATTAGACTCTTTCCAATCGTATTTACTTTGTAGGAATTGGAATGTACTTGAATTAATTGGGACTATTTTAGACTTTAAATTCGAGGTTATGTAGCGAGGGTCTTATCATAGTTGTATACGTGTTTTAGTTAGCATTTTGCAAGTAATAAAAACACAATTCTGAAGTGATTTTAATGGTGGTGTCTATGACAATAGTGGTTTCAAGTTGCATGTATAATCAAAAGAACTTTGTGTCACATTATCTAATTAACAATTGGATAACTTGTTGTAGTCGCTTTAGAATCAGATGTGAATGAGGCCATTAATTCGTTCGCGTTAATGTCGTAAAATAATCAGGCCTATTCGGGTCAATAATCTGGATTTAGTTGAAAGGATTCAATTCAAGGTTTAGCAACAATATAAGTTTGGGATTTGAGTTAGGTAGCGGGTTCAAATTAAAAGGCTCTTCCTTTTGTTTGAACCCGGACTTGAACTTGAAGACTGATTTTTATAATATTAAGTAATTAGGGACTTTTCTTTATTTCTTTTTAGAGAAAATATAATTAGAAAATCATAGTCGCTTTAGGACGGACCTTTAAAGAATAAATGAGACGAGCCTCGCCAAATAAAACGCATAAATTGTGGGGCTCTCAATAAATGTTTTGAAGTTAAAACTCTTAGATTGCAGGATGGGTTGTTTAGCGAATTTCACGGCCTCCCCCAAGATAATAACGCGCTAGTCACTTTGGGCGCGCTTTTAATAATTTACTTTCTTAAACTCGGATGCACATTTATGTGACCCAAATCCAAATCTCAACTGAGTCGAA
The DNA here is from genome assembly GCA_026770625.1 of Nicotiana glauca. NCBI lineage: Eukaryota > Viridiplantae > Streptophyta > Magnoliopsida > Solanales > Solanaceae > Nicotiana > Nicotiana glauca. The sequence continues at coordinate 14,219 of MU736528.1, read as the reverse complement.
ATGTGTCAATAACCACGAGTGCATTGATGTGACGTGGTTCGAGATGTGTTTTCACAACGTTGCAATTCTCGTTATAAAATAATAATAATAAAAGCGGTAAAAAGTTAAAATTTGCACATAAGTTCATGATGTATTAAAATCAGATAAACAAGCCGAATATGACAGTTGAGCGACCGTGCTAGAACCACAGAACTTGGGAATGCCTAACAGATTCTCCCGGGTTAACAGAATTCCTTATCCGGATTTCTGGTTCGCGGATTGTAATACAGAGTCAATCTTTTCCTCGATTCGGGATTAAACCGGTGAATTGGGACACCATTAATCTCCCAAGTGGCGAATCTGAATCTTAATAATAAATCCCGTTTCGATTGTCCTTTAATTGGAAAAACTCCCTTATTATTATACCCTTCGCGGGGGCGTGGTAGGTAAAAAGAAGGCGTGACAGCTATGGCGACTCTGCTGGGGAAGTTAAATCGGAACTTCGTTCAGGGTTCAAGAATTCGAGCTTAGAATAATTATCGTATTTGGCTTTATTTATTATCTAATTTTATTATATGATTGGGCTTAAATGTGCAAATGATGCTTTTTACCGCTTTGATATTATTTGAACTGTATATATAAACTGTGTCGAAACCTTCTCTTCTTACCTTCGGGGATGTGCTTACTGGTTGAGACTCCCTATTCTGTTAGTGTCCTACCTTGAAATAAGAAAGAGGCTCGAAAATGTTATTAAGCCGGCTGGCCTTTTGGTTCCCGGAAAGTAGCTCCTTCCTCGACTCGAGTTGTTCGCTCGGGCACACGGTTTAGAACATATACCTAGGTCTTGAACCTAGAATAACTTGACTTCATGTCGGATACCGAGTAGGAACGCTTATTTGCATCATGTGCATTTGACTTAGGGGACTCAACACAGGGGTTGGGTCCGTCTAGGACAAGCAACCTGAAACAAAAAGATCATCCTGCTGCATCGTATTTGTTTTGCACATTTACTTGCTTTAAATTTGCGTCCTGAACGGTTTCTGAAAATCAAGAATATCAAAAAATTGGGAAAAAGAGAAAATAGCAGGATAGAGAGTTAATTACCCAATTTTTTAGAAAAACTCAGTGCCTAAATAGCATCGAAACTCCGCCAAAATTTTGAAGAAAAAAGAAGAAGAAGAAGAAGAAGAAGAAGAAGAAATGGCAGTTAAGGGAATTAATCACTTGTTTTGAATGTACCAATATCCAAATAGTACCGAAACTCTGCCGGATTTTTGAAAATGAAAAAAAAATATTTTTATAGTTTGTTTTATTTGCCAATGGAAAAGAAAAAGAAAAAGAAAAAGTTTTTATTTTTTCAAAATAGTTTGTTTTATCTGCCACTGAAAAAGAAAAAAAATTGTCTTGTCTTCGAAAATAGTTTGTTTTATTTGTCGATGAAAAAAAAAAAAAGAAAAAATGTCTTTGTTTTCAAAAATAGTTTGTTCTATTGGGTAGAACTACGTAAGCTTGATTCTCACCGGATGTGGAATACGTAGGCAACTTATATCGGGTTCAACTATTTGAAAAATTATTTGAAAAAAAAAGAAAGAAAAAGAAGGGAGATTTTTTTTAGGGTGTAAATAAATATCGTTGTTTTCTCATAAGTGAAGGTGATGTCATTCTTGTCCAAAATAGCCGAATGTCCCCAAAAGGATGCCGGAAGGCCGTTTTTGCAAGAACAACCGCCTTTGGTCATGCCTCAAATTTTGTTGTGGATTGTTGTTTGATTGCTAGAACTGTTGTTATAGCTGATCTCCTCTTTCTTCTTATTAGTGTTTCAATCTTCCAGGTACACATTCGAAGCAACCACTGATGTAATCTTTTGAATCAAGAAGTTGAAATGAGATGCTATTCAGGAACTTGCGTATTCAAGTTGCCATAGTGAAGTAGATATTAGACATTTCACGCTTGTTTAGTTTTGCTTTCAATTTGCGTCGGCCTTGTATAATCAGACTGAAATTTGAATTGAAATGGAGATTATCTAGTTTAAATTTGTGACTGTTGGACTCATCATTCCTTAGTTAGTTGGTATTGCATGTATTGTGTAAGGTGAGGTAGCGTAATTTGTCTTCGGTAATTAAAAAATAGGTTCAAGTGGTTTTGCAACTTAATATGCTAGTTTCAGTAATCCAGTTTTGAAATTAGGAATTTGAACATTAGTTCAGTGATGCTATTATTCTGAAATTCATGGACTGTTTTGGATTCTAATTGTTAGCTTGTTCGTATATAAAAGATCACATCGTTTAGCTTATTCATTAAAAGCCTGTGTTTGTGACTAGCATGTTGATTTCAGTTTGAGCTTTCAGTTGTTTTCTATCCTTAAATAACATCTACCAACTCATCGGTAGATAATTGGGTAGGAAGATTTGAGTATGAAAATGGGAAATAAAACAATTAGTGTCTAATTGATTGAAATAAGCACATACTACCTGCCTTTATTTCTAATCAGTGAACGCGTGTTAGAATAATTTGAAAACATTCAGCATATTTCCATTTGTGAACTAGAAGTCTGCATAATGTGTTAGCCGAGGTTTGATAGACTATTCAAACTGACGGAGATTCAGTCAGGGCCAGGTCCAGTTCTGAAATCCCCTTTTCCGTTTGGACCTGGGCCAAGACCTGTGATTGGCCATTCTTTTGATATAGACTTGGGTACAATTTTCCTGCTAGTTTGCTTTAATCCAGTAACAAATTAATTAGGACTTTTTCTCTTATTTTAGATACAAATAAAAAATAGCAAATCATAGTCGCTTTAGGTTTGACCTTTTTAATAAAATATGAGACGAGCCTCGCCGAATAAAATACACAAACTGTGGGACCCTCATAAATGTATATATTAAAATATTTGGATTTCGGGACGGGCCGTTTAGCGAATTTCATGGCCTTCCCCAAAATAATAACGCGTTAGTCTCTTTAGGCGCGTACTTTAATAAAATTACCTCCCTAAACTCGGGTGCACATTTATGTGACCCAAATCCAAATCTCAACGGAGTCGAGATATGTCAACAACCATAGGTAAATTGATGTGACGGGGTTCGAGATGCGTTTTTACGACGTTGCAATTCTCTTTTAAAATTAACAATAATAAAATCGGTAAAAAGTAAAATTAGCACACAGGTTTAACATGTATATAAATCATATAAATAAGCCAAATATGACAGTTGAGCGACCGTGCTAGAACCACGGAACTCGGGAATGCCTAACACCTTCTACCGGGTTAACAGAATTCCTTATCCGGATTTCTGGTTCGCGGACTGTAATACAGAGTCATTCTTTTCCTCGATTCGGGATTCAACCGGTGACTTGGGACACCATAAATCTCCCAAGTGGCGACTCTCTTAATAATAAATCTCGTTTCGATTGTCCTTTAATTGGAAAAACTCCCTTTACTACACCTCCCTTGGGATGTAGCGGTGAAAAAAGAGGTGTGACAAAAACGTTAGAGAATCTGTATTGAATTACAATGATTATGTAACGTAGAATTAAATGCCTTTAATTGTCTATAATGGCCTTGTTATGACAAAGTAAAAACGTATATCTTAGAAATGGCTATAAAAAGGAGAAGATTGATCATTTTTAAGGACACGAAATATCATCAGAATATACTGATTTACTATTACTTTCTGTTCACCTTATTATTAGCAAAATCCATTTCTTTTATTCATTTTTTGATTATCAATAACCCGAATTTTTCTAAAATAAAGCTTTGGCCGAAATTCTATTTTTGGTTAAACAAATTGGTTCTGTTGCCGGGAATCGAACCCGGGTCTCTTGTGTGAAAGCCAGATATCCTAAACGCTGGACGATAACGGATGGCAAGTGTATTTAATATACATGTACTAAAACGAGTTATTACATAAAAATATTGTGTTTTATCATGTACTAAAATAGGTTATTACATAAAAACCTTGTGTGTTATCATGTACTGAAACGGGTTATTACATAAAAACCTTGTGTTTTATTTTCTTTTGAAAATCTGTTGTAAGGAGAACAGTTATGAAAAGGTTATAGAAGTTATTTAAATGCATGTAAAGTTGTCACGACCCAAAATCCATTAAGGGTCGTGGTGGCGCCGGACACTGCTGTCAGGCAAGCCAACCAAATTACTTAATCAAAACCTCGTTTCTTTTTCTTAACACTTTTGAAATTTAGGATTTTCCGTCCATATTTAGAAATTTTTAAAGAATATAGTCTCAAATCAAATTTAAATGTTAAACAATTAATACAATACTTCAAACCATCCAAAAACCCAGTGTCACAAGTGCATGAGCATCTACTGATAAGAGAATCAATACAACATCTGTCCGGAATACAGTGGACAGGAAGTAAATACCGTACAGTGGAAGAGACTGCTCTAGCTGCGACCATCTCGAATTATGCAGCTCACCTAGTCCTAGAATTAATCGTGCTACTATGCCCAGTAGGCCACTGGAGTTACATATACTTATGCAACAAAAATGCACAGCAAGTGTAGTATGAGTACGAAAACAACGTGTACCCAATGAGTGTCTCGCCTAATATCGAAGGAGTAGAGGCGAGATGGTCAACTTTGACACTCTCTAATGGTCCAATAATGATTTATCCTTAATATATATATATATATATATATATATATATATATAT
>MU736526.1:100407-115872 GCA_026770625.1 Nicotiana glauca | reverse complement strand
CTCAGAAATTTAAGTACAACAATACAAGGCATCAAAGAATACTGGCCTAACATGCTCCACGTAATCACAATTAAGGCAACTTAAACATTTAGGTAGCTTGGATCAATTAAACATGCTTTTCTACGCTAGCACAGACTGTAAAAGCAAGTAAAGTAAGGCAAATATGAAAGAGAATCCAAATCAAGTAATTAAGTAAAATCCGATTTTCAACAATTTGCTCAAGTACGCGCTCGTCACCTCATGTACAAGGCATTCAATTACCAATTATCACATTCTAAGGGACGAAGTCCCCCACACAAGGTTAGGCAAGCCACTTAACCTCGAACCGGTGCGAAACCAACTAGGGAGCGATGCCTTTGCCACGAGTATCCGACTCCGAGTGGCCCAAATCTATTCAAACCAATTTCATATTGTAAATAATATTAAAATTAACTGATTCCACTAAAAAACTCCCAAATCGGACCACAAATGGCCCCTCAACTCCCAAATTTAAATTTTTTGCTTCAAGCCCTAATTTCTTACAATTTAGCTATAATCTCATGAATTTCAAGGATGATTTCACAATAAAATCATGTATTTAGTTCATAAAACTTACCTCCAATCGATTCCCGTCGAAACCCTCTAAATTCCTCGTCAAAAGCTCCCAAAGCTTGCTAAAAAAGGGTGGAAAATGAACCCAACTCGCGGATGAAATGTTTTTAAACATTCTGCCCCAGCTACAGTGTTTTCGCAATTCCCAGCATTTTCTTCGCATTTGCGAAGCTACAGTGTTTTCGCATTTCCTAGCTTGCTACAGTGTTTTCTCATTTTCCAGCCTTTTCTGCGCATTTGCGAAGCTTACAGGGTTTGCAATTCCCATACTTTGTTCGCAATTGCGAGCATACCAGAAGCAACAATTTTTCCCGACACAAAAATGAGCATAACTTCCTCATACGATGTCCAAATTTGATGATTCTTTTTCCTATGGCTCCGTAATTTTGATACGGATATAATGGTTCAAACAAAACTGAATTTGGAGCTCATTTGATTGATATGGTACCCCTTTATGTCCAAAGAAACGACGTTGAAATATCAAATAAGAGCGTAATCACAACCCGAAATACACCCGAGGCCCCCGGGACCCCGACCAATCGCACCAACCAGTCCCAAAACACATTACGGACTTGTTCGAGGCCTCAAATCACATCAAACAATGCTAAAATCATGAATCAACCTCCAATCCAAGCTTGATGAACTTTGAACTTTCCAACTTCTATTTCCGATGCTGAAACTTATCAAATCACGCCCGATTGACTTCAAATTTTGCACACAAGTCCAAAATGACATAACGAAGCTACAGAAACTTTCGAAATTTCATTCCGACCCTCGGATCAAAATCTCACCTATCAACCGGAATTCGCCAAAATACTAACTTTGCCAATTCAAGCTTAATTCTACACTGGTCATCACAAAAATATTCCGAACACACTCCTAAGTCTTAAATCACCTAACGAAGCTATCCGAACCATAAAATTCACATTTCGAGCCCGATATCAAAATTTCCACTTCTGGTCGAATTTTCTCAAAAACCTTCAATTTTCTATCTTTAGCCAAACGGCTCCAAAATAACCTACGAACCTCCGAATTCACTTCCGATGACGCTCCCAAATCCAGAATCACCATACAGAGCTACTCCCAGTCTCGGAATCCCAAACGGACATCAATAACACAGAAATGCATTTTAAGCCAAACTGATGCAATTTCTTCTAAAATGCTATCTTCCACAATAGTCGCCAAATCGCTCCTGGGTTATCCAAAACCTAATCCGGGCATACGCCCAAGTCCAAAATTATCATACGAACCTGCTAGAACCTTCAGATCCTGATTCCGAGGTCATTTACTCAAAATTTCAATCCTGGTTCATTTCTTCAACTTTAAGCTTTCAAAATGAGAATTTCCATTTAGATTTGACTCCAAACTTCCTGAATTTTAATTCTGACCATACACACAAGTCAATATACCTGAGATGAAGCTGCTCAGGGCCTCAAACTGGTGAATGACGCGCCGGAGCTCGAAATGATCGATCGGGTCGTTACAACCCACCCCCCAGAGCCAGAACACATGTGCCGACCTCTTCGCCACCAGCACAAGTGAATAAGAAAAGATCACGTCGCCAAAAGTGGCGGTATCACCGTCTACAGGTCGAGTCATGAGATCTAAAGTGCAAATACTCGACGCCGTGAATCAAGAAATTCGGGTGATATACATACGAAGGCGTTGGTCCATCAATGCCTTTGGGGAAATCATCTGTGCCAGTTTAAAAATAGAAATTCAACATTTTTACAGTAGCGAGGAGAATGAAAGGAAAAATCAGGTTTGTTATCAATTAGGTATCAGTGGAAACATAGAGATAAAAGAATTAACTAAGTATCAAATAGACCAAATTGAACAAATGATAGGTCAAGATCATGTTGTTCATTGGGAATTAAAGAGGGTTGCGCCCCTTGTTCCTGCTTTAGCCTGTGAGGTATTGCTCTTGTTGTTCTTTTTAGTTTCAGTGAAGTGCACGCTCCTTTCTTATTCTTTTTTCTCTCTCTGAAGTGAGTGAAGTCAAGATAGCCTCAGCAAATCGGACATAAGCAATAGACCTAAATCCCCGTCCTTTTAGAAAGAGGATAGCGATGCTCTTCCAGTGCTTTAATGTTGAGTTCAAAGAGTAACCTATAAGAAAAAATGGTAGGAATACCCGGAACCTAGCTCTATCGGAACTTACCTCAGCGACTTTCACTTCAACATCTAAGTTTCACACAAGGAACCTCCTGCTCTTAAGGATAAACTACGATATTTGATGGACTGGCAGGTCAGCCACGTAATTTATCCCTCAAGTTGAACGAACTTGACTTGCTCCTTTAGTTTAGGCCTTTAGAGTTACATTTCTTGGGTAAAGTCTCCCAACCATATTTGAAAATGAATTGGTTATCCATAAAGAGAAAGAAAGTTTTCTTCTAGTTCCACTTCTTGCTCTTCCTATTCAGAAAGACTTGTCGGAAATCGCCGGTTGGGTTGGTCCGACCAAGAAAGGCATGGGACTTTTGGGCATTGCTTGGGTCGGGTGCTGTATGGCTACGTAGTGATTTACAAGCACCCTCACTGCACACTCAAAGACGTCCATGCCATAGAGAATCAGGCTCGGCAAAAACGAGACTAGGGACCATGCTCCCCGCTTTCTTCTTGTGGTTACTATTAGAACACAAGCCAAGGAACTTAAAATCACAACACAAGCAACCTTTATTTACTAGTTTTGGAGTTTTCGCCCTTTGCTTCCGGCTTTGATGAAGGTATATAGTAAAAAAATTCCCCGTAGAACGCAAGTATTGAGGCTGGTTACTTAACTCAAACCGTATAAAATACTACTCCGCGATGCCCTTGCCTCTCGACTCGGCCTCAATTCGTGTCGAATCTATCCAAAATTAGAATCATGAGATCAACATATGCTAAGGGCCCATATCTTGGATTCCGATAAAAATCACAAAACTAGAATCCTTATACTCTCACGAGTTCGTACATATCAAATACATCAAAATCCGTCCACAAATGACACCTCAAATCCTCAAATCAAGGTCTCCAATTTCAAGCCCTAATTCCCCAATTTTCTTCCTTAATTTCCACTAATACCATGATTAAACAATGAAAAAATGATCATAAACACAAGTAATAAAGCTTAATAAGCTTACCCAACTAAAACCCTTCGATTCTCTTGAAATATCACTGCCCTAGCTCTCTTCCCGTTTTCAAAAATGGAGAAACGTAGCAAATTTCACGAAGAGGACCTTTTTATACCTTCTGGACCAGGGATTCCACACCTGCGGCCTTTTTAACGCTTCTGCGGTAGTGCTTCTGCTGTCTAGCCAACAACATCTGCGGTTTTCACTTAGATTCCTAGGACCGCACCTGCGCCTAGATAACCGCACCTGCGGTCTCGCAGGTGCGTTCAACCTTACGCACCTGCGACTTCTAATCTTCTAGCTCATGACCGCATCTGCGACTGCTCTAATGCTTCTGCGATCTCGCATCTGCAGTCCCCAACCCGCATGTGCGGTTATGACAGGGGTAGCAGCTGAAGCTGCTTATTTCCAAAACCAAATTTTTTCTAAAATCTTCTGAATTCATGTCGAGGCCCCTGGGACCTCAACCAAAATTACAAACAAGTCAAATAATACTATTCAAACTTATACCAACCTTCGCAACCCTCAAAACAACATCGAATTATCAAAACACCCTCAGATTCAAGCCTAAGGTTTTCAAAACTTTCAAATTCCGTTTTCGATCAAAAAGTCTATCAAACCTCGTCCGAATGACCTAAAATTTTGCACACACGTCCCAAATGACAGAACGGACCTACTCCAATTTCCGGAATTCCATTCCAACCCCTATATCAAAATCTCCACTACCAACCGGAAAACGCCAAAATTCTAATTTCGCCAATTCAAGCCTAAATCTATCACGGACCTCCAAAATACATTTCGATCATGCTCCTAAGTCCCAAACCACCTCATGTAGCTATCCAAATCATAAAAACCAAATTCTAAGATTGGTTTCACACAAGTCAACTTCTAGTTGACTTTTTCCAACTAAAAGGCCAACTTAGAGACTAAGTGTCTCATAACACTTCAAAACTACTCCGAACCTGAACCTACCGACTTGATACGATGAAATAAAGCTGAACAACAAATAAAGAAGCAGAAATGGTAGAAACGGAGCGGTAACTCATGAAACGACTGGCCGAGTCGTTATATCCTTCCCCTCTTAAACAAACGTTCGTCCTCGAACGGGTTAAGAAACATACCAGAAGCCTCAAATAGGTGAGGATATCTGCTCCGCATATCCCGTTCGGTCTTCCAGGTAGCCTCCTCCACGAGCCGACCTCTCCACTACACTTATACTGAAGCTATATCCTTTGATCTCAACTTTCGAACCTAATGCTCCAAAATAGCCACTAGCTTCACATCATAAGTCAAATCATCATCTAACTGAACCGTGCTGAAATCTAAAACATAAGACAGATCGCTAATATATTTCGGAGTATAGAAACATGAAATATCGGATGTACACTCAACAAGCTAGGTGGCAAAGCAAGCTCATAAGCCATCTCCCCAATCCTCCGAAGCACCTCAAAAGGCCCAATGAACCGAGGACTCAATTTACCCTTCTTCCCAAATCTTATAACACCCTTCATGAGTGAAACCTTCAGTAGAACCTTCTCCCCAACCATATAGGACACATCACGAACCTTCCTATCAGCATAACTCTTTTATATTTACTGCGTTGTACGAAGTCGTTCCTGGATCACCTTCACCTTGTCCAAAGCAACCTGCACCAAGTCTGTACCCAAAACCCTAGCCTCACCTGGCTCAAACCAAACAACTGGAGATCTACACTATCTCCCATATAAAGCCTCATATGGAGCCATCTGAATATTCGATTGCTAGCTGTTATTATAAGCAAACTCCGCGAGCGGTAGAAACTGATCCCATGACCCTCCAAAATCAATGACATAAGCGCGCAACATGTCCTCCAATATCTGAATAGTGCGCTCAGATAGCCCGTCCGTCTGAGGGTGAAAAGATGTTCTCAACTCAACCTAAGTACCCAACCCTTGCTGCACGACCCTCTAAAACTGTGACGTAAACTGAGCACCTCTATATGAAATTATAGAAATTAGGACACCATGTAGGCGAACAAACTCTCGGATATAAATCACTGCTAACCGCTCTGAGGAGTAGGTAGTACACACAAGAATGAAGTGCGTGGACTTGGTCAGCCGATCCACAATCACCCAAATAGCATCGAACTTCTTCAAAGTCCGTGGGAGCCCAACTACAAAGTCCATGGTGATCCGCTCCCACTTTCACTCTGGAATATCTATCTGTTGAAGCAAGTCACCTGGTCTCTGATGCTCATATTTCACCTGCTTACAATTGATACACCGAGCTACAAATCCCACAATATCCTTCTTCATTCTTCTCCACCAATAATGCTGTCTCAAATACCGATACATATTCGCGGTACCCGGATGAATGGAATACCACGAGCTATGGGCCTCCTCTAATATCAACTCCCGAAGCCCATCCACACTGGGCATGCATATCCGTCCATGCATCTTCAATACCCTATCATCACTTATAGTAATACCTCTAGCATCGTCATGCTGAACTCTATCCTTAAGGACAAGCAAATGAGGATCATCATACCGACGCTCTGTGATACGATCAAATAAGGAAGATCGAGAAATCACACAAGCCAATACCCGACTGGGCTCCGAAATATCCAATCTCACGAACCGATTGGCCAAGACCTGAACATCAACTGCAAGAGGTCTCTCCCCAACAGGAATATATGCCAAACTCCCCATACTCACCACCTTCCTACTCAAATCATCAGCCACTATATTGGCCTTTCCCGGATGGTACAAGATAGTAATATCATAAGCCTTAGTTCTAACCATCTCCGTTCCCTCAAATTGAGATCCTTCTGCTTAAAATAATGCCTCTAAATCTTCAATGCGTAAATAATGGCAGCCAACTCTAGATCGTGAACAGGGTAGTTCTTCTCATGGGGCTTCAACTGATGAGAAACATAAGTAATCACTCTACCCTCGTGCATCAACACACACCCAATACCAACTCTCGAAGCATCACAATACACTGTATATAAACCTGAAGCCGATGGCAAAACTAACACTAGAGATGTGGTCAAGGCAGTTTTCAGCTTCTAAAAGCTCGCCTCACACTCATCCGACCACCTGAATAGAGCACCCTTTTGAGTCAATTTGGTCAAGGGTGATGCAATAGATGAAAATCCCTGAATGAACCGATGGTAGTAACCTGCCAAACCAAGAAAGCTGCGAATCTCTGTGGCTGAGGACGACCTGGGCCAACTCTGAATGCCTCTATCTTCTTGGGATCAACCTGAATACCCTCACTGGACACCACATGCCCCAAGAAATCCACTAAACTGAGCCAAAAATCACATTTGGAAAACTTTGTATAAAGCTTCGCCTCCTTCGATCTCTGTCACAACTCTCAAATGCTCTGTGTGCTCCTCCTGACTACGCGAGTACACTAGAATATCATTAATGAAAACAATCATGAATGAGTCGAGATAAGGCCGAAACACGTTGTTCATCAAATGCATGAACATTGTTGGGGCATAGGTCAACCCAAAAGACATCACAAGGAACTCATAATGACCATATCGGGTCCTGAAAGTAGTCTTAAGAATATCCAAGTCCCTGATCTTCAACTGGTGATACCCTGAATGAAGATCAATCTTGGAGAACACTCTCGCTCCCTGAAGTTGGTCGAATAAATCATCAATGCGAGGCAAATGATACTTGTTTTTGATTGTAACTTTGTTCAACTGCCTGTAATCAATGCACATTCTCATCGTGCCATCCTTCTTCTTTATAAATAGAACAGGCGCACTCCAAGGAGACACACTAGGCCGAATGAACCCCTTATCAAGGAGTTCCTGAAGCTGCTCCTTCAACTCCTTCAACTCGGCTGGTGCCATACAATACAATGGAATAGAAATGGGTTGAGTACCCTGTTATACCCTATTTTAAACTAGTTAAATTAAGATACAACATATAGGCGATTCCAAATTTTATTGAAGTAAAAAGAGTCGCCACCTATTTATTTCTAAGGTGAATTAGGACACCTAAATTGATTAAAGTACTAATAAAATATAACTCTTTAATGGTCTTCTTAACCTAAGATTCTAGGTAAGGGTTCAATTAATCTAAAGGGAAGATTTTTAAGGCACCCTTTAAGATCCATATCAAATAGTTAACCGACCGAACTTATATTAATTAAGGCCAAGCCTTAAGTGCAAATGTTAAGGTTTTAAAAATACAAATAATAGAAGATAAGTAGTTAACTAAATCAAGAAAAACGTTATTCAGTTTAGAAAATTTTGACTTTGATATATGGCCATGAAACACTTAAAACTTATTTCCTTTCTCTTTTCTCTCCAAAATATTTTCGGAACAAAAACAAAATAATTCTTCCCAAAACTTAAGTCCTAAAGTTTTTTATTAACTCTAGAGTATAGGTTCTGAATGATTAAAAAATATTCAGGAGCTAATTATACTAAAAAAAACAAGTTGAAACAGTAATTACGTAATTGGAAGTAAAATGTTAGTCATACCAAAAAGTAAACAATATGGGTGAGAATGTGAGATACAATAAGATGAATTAACAGTCATATTTGGGCTCTCATAATATGACATAATCCTCTGTCATTTCGTTATTTGCGCGATAGAGCAAAAACGAGTGTGATGTGCAGTGTAAGAATATAAAAGGGCGCTGACTCCATGCGGGTACAGTGCTGCAGCGCCGTCGAGTCTCAAAGTGGGACTCTTTCGCTCCGGAGTTCATGCAGGATAAAGAAAATAAAATGAAGAGGATTAGGAAAAAGATCTGAATATTAGGCACTCAAGGAAAAGATAAAGAAGAAAGAAAAAGTCACAGAAAGAACACATAAATCATGAATTTATGTCAAAACCAGTACTTATACATATCATACTGCTAATAAGGCACATAAAGACACTTAACTTTTTACCAATTTGAAAGACCATTAAGGCAGTGTTAGAGATGAACATTTAAATTCCCTCAAGTGTACTTTAAGACCCTTTAATTGAACTCAAATTAATATATCGGAGAAATACGCTTAGGGCATGCTTTATAGGAAACAGTGATGGAAGGAGCGAGTCTATACCAAATTATTAGTATTACATTAATACACCACTCAAAAGTATATCTCAAGTTCACACATCTTTTAATCATAGCTGAAATGTCTTTAAAACATGTAGAGAGGGGAATATCCTAATTCATGGAATCTGTTTTATCATAGTGAGGGATCATAAAAGAGTATAATTTATTTTGTTTATTTAGCTACTGTCTATGAGAGTGCTTCATAAAAGAGTTTCACACTAAAGTTCTATTTCACAAGACTTAGAATATTTAGATGAACTATTTAATAAATCCTGTAGGCTTGCTTTCTAATATCCAAAAGTGAAAATAAGTATATCAACCTATTAACAGAATATGGTCTCTAAGTAATTGAACCCAACATAGTACGTAGGATTAAACACCTAAATCATGCTAGACTTCCCGTCAACATGGTATTCGTTATAGGTATTTTGTCAAATATTTATGATCACATGTTACGATATGCAACCAAAATACCAAAACACCAAAGAACATGATTTCTAGGCAAATAAACTCTAAAACCCGATCTTTACACAATAGGAGCAGTACATGAGATTTTGACAGTGAAGAGAACTGAGGTAAAAATTATATTTTGATAGACTGACCTTTGTGGGGGCAGTGAACTCAGGACATTGATCTCGAATCTATTCTCTTGTTACGAACAGATCCGAACTTCAGCCGAATAAGTTCGAATACCTCTTTCATGGCCAAAGTTCACCGAGATAGAAAAGAAAAGGTTTTGTTTCTAAGAGACTCTTGCAAGTTTGAGAGACTGTAACAGTAGCGAGAGTAACAGAGTAGTAGTGTTTTGCTGGTTCATGTGTGTGTAGGCGGCTGTCCCCCTGCTCATAGACGATAAATGAGAAATTTATAGGGTTAAGATTTGTTGAGCAGTAAATTTCATTTGTTTGAGATTTGAACTTTGGTCAAAAAAGGCCGTTTAAATCTGAACATTTGAAGATTTTGGACGGATTCATTAGAGGAAAAGGAACAGAGGAGAAATTAGACGTTGCACCCAAAAGGTAAACAAAAAATATAGGTAAAATATGATGACAATAGAACTCTGTGGCTTTAGGAGATTTGAGTCAAATAATCCGAATCTCTCTTGATTTTGACGAGATTGCTTTAGATAAATGCCTAAAATGGCAAGAGCCTTCACTGTAATTTGAGGCTTGATATGCTGTGAAACATGGAGTAGGGAAGAGACGTTGTAATACGCCAAAGCGACTGTGGAAAGAGAAAAATACTTGCACGAAATTGGCATGATAAAAGTCTGCCATGGCTAAGAAATGGTGGAATTTTGCGAAGAAGAGAAAAGGGAGAAGGAAACGTAGAGTCCGATTCTTAACTAATAATTTTTTAGACACAAAATACATGTAAAATTTTTTTTTACAAAAATAGGTAATTCGCAGTATTTTACTGCGAATTACTTTAACGGAAATTTAGCCGTTAGAGTAATTCGCAGTAAAATACTGCGAATTAAGTAAAAAAAAATTTTTTAAATAAATTTCTTTTAAAATTTTAAAAAAAATTATTAAAAAAATACCAAATTCGCAGTAAAATACTGCGAATTACCAAAAAAAAAATTATTATAAAAATTATAGATCGTCAAATTTAAAAATTTATAGATCGTCAATTTTATTGGGAATATTGAATATGTTCCCAATAAAGAGGTGAAAGATTGTGCCATTGGGACTGACCCACTTTTCACACAAAGACATTTATCTCCCTGCATGAGATTACATTCTTCCTTTCTCATTTTATGTTTAACAATTTTCCCTTTTTAAACTGTCAAAAAATACAAATTTTTTTCATTTAGAAAATTTTAAATAATAAAACAAAAAATTCTAAGACTTATTTTAAGTGATAAATTTAACACAACAACAATAACAAACCCAATATAATTTTACAAGTGGGTCTGAAGAGAGTAGAGTGTACACACTGTCCCTAGAGGAAGGAAAAAGGGAGGGGCAAAAATTATAAATTTAAGTATTTTTTATAAAAAAATTTATCTAGATAAACAATATTACTAGTCACCTTAGGGCTTCTATGAGTAATTTTGTCCTTAAACAAGAGTATATCCCTCCCTAACAAGTAAGGACAGAGTAAAAACAACAACAACAACAATAATAACAACTACCCAGTATAGTCCCACAGAGTGGGGTCTGGGGAGGGTAATACGTACGCATGCCTTACCCCTACTCAAAAGGGTAGAGATGCTGTTTCCAATCAACCCTCGGCTCAGGAGACAGAGTAAAAACAGTAATATTTAATAAACATGACGGATTGTGGTCTTTTTGAATCTGAAGATCTATAATTTTATTTTTAATTTTTAAAAAAATAAAAATTAAAAAATTAAAAAATAAAAATAAATAAATTTTTTTTTTGTAATTCGCAGTATTTTACTACGAATTAGGTAAAATATTTTTTTAAATAATTTTTTTAAAAAATTATTTTTTTTTACCTAATTCGCAGTAAAATACTGCGAATTATAATTTTTTTTTTTTTTTTTTATTTTTTTAATAATTCGCAATATTTTATTGCGAATTACTTTAACGGCTAAATTTCCGTTAAAGTAATTTGCAGTAAAATACTGCGAATTACCTATTTTTGTAACTTTTTTTTTTTTAACATTAAAAATGTACTTTGTGTCTAAAAAATTATTAATTAAGTTTCGGATTAAGGAAACGTAGAGGTGATGGCTGTTTAGGAGTAAGAAATGAAATGTAAAACCTAATTTACCTCGTACATCTGAGTGCATAGAAATCGTTGGATCAAATAAAGTAATGGCTGAGATTCACTAAGATTTAATTCCTGAAGTGGGCTGGACAAGGCTTTGGGCCAGATGTGTCCGGATTTTGTGAACTTTTTCTTTCCTTCATTTAATTTATTGGGCTTCTAAATAGAACAATATTTTCATAAATTAATTAAAGTATTTAAAAGTCTTAGCAAGATTATAATTTATAGCAACTTAATATAATAGTTATGAAATTAATACTACAAAATAACTATTACATGAAACGTCAAAATATTATTATTGTAAACTTTTTATCAAGCATAGGATGAAAGAAATGTTATTATTTCTCCTAAATAAAGGAAAGTTATATTTTTACAAAAATGACAATACGAATTATGCATAGAAAAATAATAATGATAACGATGATGATAGTGATAATAATAACAATATAAAGAAGAATAGTAGTAGTAATAATAGTCATAATATTAATAATATAGTAATAATAGTACTAATAATAATAATAATAATAATAATAATAATAATAACAATAGTAGTAGTAGTAAATGAAAAATAAAGTATTTGATTTATTGATAACTTAGAAGCTCAAGAAAATTAATTGGAAGAAAGGAGGGACAAAATTGGATGTCAACATACCCGACACCAAATTAATACAATATCCATGTCCGGTGGCATGCCCGACAGGTTTACAGGAAACACATCGGAAAAATCCCTTACTACAGGAACATAATCAATACTAGGAGTCTCTACACTGACATCCCTCACAAAAGCTAAGTACGAAAGACAACCTTTCCCGATCATCCGCTGGGCCTTCAGAAATGAGATCACCTTATTGGGGACAAAATCAGTCGAACCTCGCCACTCAATCTGTGGGACCTCCGGCATAGCTAACGTCACTGTCTTAGCATGACAATCCAATGTAGAACGACAAGGAGATAGCCAATCCATGCCTAATATCACATCAAAGTTCACCAAACAAAGCAACAAAAGGTCCACTCGGGTCTCTAGACCCCCAATAGTCACCACACATGATCGGTATACATGGTCCACAACTATGGTATTGCCTACCGGATTAGATACACAAATAGATGAAACAAGAGACTCATGGGGCGTATCCAAATAACGAGCAAAATATGATGACACATATGAAAAAGTGGAGCCAGGATCAAATAATACAGAGGCATCTCTGTGGCAGACTAAGACAATACCTGTAATCAAAGCATCTGAAGAAATAACATCTGGTCTGGCTGGGAGTGCATAAAAATGGGCCTGACCACTACCTGATACCTGTAATCAAAGCATCTGAAGCAATAACATCTGGTCTGGCTGGGAGTGCATAGAAATAGTCCTGACCACCACCTGATCGACCTCTGCCTATGGTGCGGCCCTTAGTTGACTGACCCCCACCCCTAGTTGCCTGAGCTGGTGGTGAAGTAACTGGAGCTGAAGTCGAGGGATGACTCCTCTACTAAGACGAACTCTCAAGAAGACGAGGACACTGCCTCCTCATATGTCCAAACTCTCCACACTCGTAACAACTCCCTGGTGCGGGGAACAGGGACTAAAGGGAACCACTACCACCGGGATGACTACTAGAAGGACCTGGCATGGAAGAACCCTGAACCGATAGAGCACGAGACGAACTCTGGGCTGGTAGGGCACTGAGTGATGAATGGCCCTGATGTGAGCTGTGAGAAACATCGCCCGATGATGCCCCACGATGAACTGGGCGAGCTGACTGAGCATGTCGGAATGGGCGGCCTCTGTCGTGCTGAAACTGACCTCTCAAATGAGCTCCACCAAAACTAACAGATCCCCGAGGCCTCTTTGCCTCCCTCTCATATCGCTCCTAGCGACGAACTAATTCAATATCACGAGCGATATCAGCAACCTCCTCAAAAGTAGCACCTGACACCCTCTCCATGTTCATGAGAATCCGAACCTAATATGTGAGGCCATCAACAAACCTCCTGATCTTCTCTCTATCCGTAGGAACCAACCAAATAACATGACGATCTAATTCCGAGAACCTCATCTCATACTGTGTCACAGTCATATCTCCATGACGCAACTGCCCGAACTACCTGCGCAGCTCCTCTCTGCGAGACTGTGGCACATACTTCTCTAAAAAGAGAATGGAGAACTCCTGGTAGGTAAAGGGCACTGCATCAACATGCCTACGCCTCTCATAAGCGTCCCACCAAGTAAAGGCAGCTCCATCGAACTGAAAAGTAGTGAATGCGACCCCACTGGTCTCTAGAATACCCGTTGTATGAAAATTTCTCTGACACTTGTCCAAGAAACCCCGGGCATCCTCGCCCTCTGCACCACTAAAAGTCAGAGGCTGAACTCTACCAAATCTCTCCAATCTATGCTGCTCGTCGTCAGGTATAACTGATACCACATAATCCTAAGCTGGTGCAACCGACTGGGTTGGAGGTGCTCCCAGTGTTTGAAGTTCCTGCACTACCTGTTCAGGTGTGCGAGCAGCGGAAGTCTGAGTACCTCCCCCAGCTTGAGAAGTGGTTGCGGTCGTAGTAACTGAGACCACCTGAGCCAGGATACTAAACACTGATAGAATCTGAGCTAGGGCCTCACGAAGGCTTGGAATAACAATCGCCACAGCCAGTGCCTGAGCTGGTGCTACTGAAGCGTCCACAACTGGGACCTAATCATGAACTACGGCGGCTGGTGGATTTGCAGGTGCTGCCCTAGCTACTGTGCGGGCTACACCCCTACCCCTACCACAGCCTCGACCGCGTCCTTGGCCTCTAGTGGCCCCAACTGGTGGTACTGGTGGTCGTCCATCCCAACAAGTAGCACGTGTCCTCACTATCTGTGAGAGAATAGAATAATAGAGGTTTAGTGTTAGAATCAACAGATTCGCACGACAGGAATTTCAAGAATGTGAAGTTTTTCCTAAAGGTTCTGCAGCCTCCCGAGGATAAGTACAGGCGTCTCCGTACCGATCCGCGAGACTCTACTGAACTGGCTCATGACCCGTGAGACCTATGTAACCTAGGCTCTGATACCAACTTATCACGACCACAAATACCCCGGTCGTGATTGCGCCTATCGCAGTACTAGGCAAGCCAACCCAAGATTTACCACATCGAATCCCTTTTAAAATTTCATTTTCTAAAATAGAATAAGTCTCAAATATTTCATATGTAATATATATAAATCAACAAAAATATGCAAAAAACTAGTACGAAATATACTAACACAGCCCGAATCTGGTGTCACTAGCCAAGAGCCTCTAAGTACAAACCAACACTATCTAAATAATACAAAATGAGTCTGAAATACAAAGTACTAAGATAGTAAGGAGGAAGGCAGGGCTGCAAACTCCGTGAAGCTACCTCGCGATCTCCGGATAGAACTCTGAGAGTGCTGGAAGTTCTCACTCTGACGCTCGAGCACCTGGATCTGCACAAAAGGTGCATGGAGTAACGTGAGTACGCCAACTCAGTAAGCAACTAAAGTAAATAAAGTCTGAGTGCAGTGACGAGCATTTAAAATCATATAAGAAATTTTAACAGGAATATCAAGTCAAAATCTGTAGTTCGACAGCTAGTTATCTCGTAAAACTCCAGTTTCAATTAAAGGATATTTTGAAAACATTTATTCATCATTTTTCAACAGAGGCTAGTATAAAATAAGAGTGAAAGCAGCAAAATGTCATAAACAAGCCCCTCAGGCAAGGTGTCACTCATAAGTATAGCCTCTCGGGCAAGCCTCTCAGTCACTCGTGACTCAACTCTCGTCAATCAATACTCACTCTCAACACTCCGGCTCAATAGATATCTCATAATAACAATAGTAACTGCTGCAGCGTGCAGCCCGATCCATATATATAGTCGACTACGATCACTGGGAGTGTGCAGACTCCGGAGGGGCACCTACAGCACAAGTGTCATATCGTTGCGGCGCGCAGCCCGATCCATTATATATATATAT
>MU736526.1:68072-92547 GCA_026770625.1 Nicotiana glauca | reverse complement strand
CGCCCCCCCACAAGGTTGAGCCATATACTTACCTCAAGGTAGATAGACAAATACTCTAAAATGAACTTATCGGGTGAAATGACCTCCGGATGACTCAAATCTAACCAAAAAATTTCAAAGCACAAATAAAACTCCCAAGAAACTATTCCGGATTATAAAGTCTCAGTCTTTTACAAAATCCAAAAATTAGTCCAAAAGTCGACCCCCCTCCCCGGGGCCCGCACCTCAGAAACTGATAAATTTCACAAAATCCAAATATACATTCTAATATGAGTTCAACCACACAAAAATTATCAAATTTCGGTATCATTTGGCCTTTCAAATCATCATTTTTCATTTTTGCTACTTTTCTTCAAAAACCTCCATTTTCCTCAACTCAAAACTTAAATTAAATGATAAAAACAAAGATTAAATCATTGAATATAATAGATTCTAGGTGAAAAATACTTACCCAATTAATTTATTTAAAAACCCACAAAGAGTCGCTCAAAACCGAGCTCGACAAGTCAAAATATGATAAAAATGGTCTGACCCTCGATTTGGAAAACTTATATTCTTCCCAGATGTTAAAGCATCGCGAACGCAGAGAAAGGACCACGTTCGCGAAGAAGAAAAATGAAGGCTATCCAGGTTTGCTTCGCGAACGCGAAGACACGCTCGCAAATGCAAAGACACGCTCACGAATGCGGAGTAGAAAAGACGGAAGCATACGCGAACATATGGGGAAACACGCGAATGCGAAGAGTAATGAGTACCAGTGCTCAAGGCCAGGTTTCTACTATACGAATGCAGAATAGAAGACGTGAACGCGAAGAGGGAAATGGGTAGAGCTATGCGATCGCGAGGAATATTATGCGAACATGAAGAAAGAAATTGAGGTGAAGGACATCAGACACTAGAACCAGCATTTCAAAAATAAGAAAAAATGACCCGTAGTCCACCCGAAACACACCTGAGGCCCCCGGGACCCTATCTAAACATACAAATAAGTTCTATAACCTTATACAGACTCGCTTGAGGTCTCAAATCACATCAAATAGCATCGAAAATGCACATTGCGCCATGAATTAAACTATGAACTTTCAAATTTTCCAACATCAAAAACTCATGCCAAAACCAATCAAACTAATCCGGAATGATGCCAAATTTTGCAGACAAGTCCCAAATGACAAGACGAAGCTATTCCAACTCCGATATTATAAAAGTCAACTATGAGTCAAACTTCTCCATTTTCCAAACTTTAACTTTTCCAACTTTCACCGAAATATTTTAAATTACCCTACGGACCTCCAAATTCGAATCTGAATGCACGCTTAAGTCCAAAATCACCTTATGAAGTTGCTGACATTATCCAAAACTCATTCCAAATCCGTTTACACAAAAATCAAATTCCAGTCAAATTCTCTCCGCTTAAGTTTTCAAAACTAGATTTCTTCTAATTTGACTCTGATTCATCCGGTAACTAAATTTAACCATGCAGTCAAGTCGATACACATAGTATGAAGCTGCTCAAGACCTTATGCCGCTGAGTGAAACTTAAATTCTCAAAATGAATGGCCATATCGTTACAGGTGTATGTACGGATCGGGTTTTGGATGACCCGAAAGCGTTTTAACGCCTATTGTGAAGGTTTGTATTTTGGAAGAATATCATAATTTTGGGTTAAAGTGAATTTCAATGTTATCGATGTCCGTTTGGGATTCTGAGTCTTGGAATAGCTCCGTATGGCAATTCTGGTATTAGAAGTGCATCCGGAAGTGGATTTGGAGGTCCGTGGGCCATTTTGGGATCATTTGGTGAAAGTTAGAAATTTGAAGGTTTTTGAGAAGTATGACCGGGAGTGAAATTTTTGATATCGGGGTCGGGTTTTTATTTCGAAAGTTGGAGTTAGTCCATAATATCGAATATAACTTGTGTGCAAAATTTGAAGTCAATCAGACGTGATTTGATAGGTTTCGGCATCAAATGTAGAGTTTGAAGTTATAAAGTTTATTAAACTTGAATTGGAGTGCGATTCATGGTTTTAGCATTATTTGATGTAATTTGAAGGCCCGACTAAGTTCATAATATGTTTTGGGACATGTTGGTATAATTGGTTGAGGTCCCGAGGGCCTCGGGTGTATTCCAGGTGGTTAATGCATCGAATTTGGAATTTGAGGAAGAGTTGAGGCAGCTGATATCTGGTTTAACCTCACCTGCGAGGTTTTGGCCGCAGGTGCGGAGCCGCAGAAACAGCCTAGGAGTTGCAGGAGTAGATCGAGGTAGTTAGGGAAGGACCGCAGGTGCGGAGTCTTGGCCGCATCTACGCAAGCGCAAATGCAAAGAAATGGGCGTAGAAGCAGAAGAGGACTGCAGGAGCACGATTTTGACCGCACTTGCGGAGCCACGAAAGCAGTTGTTGGTCCGCAGCTGTGGAAGGTCGTTGGGCAGAAGGTTTTTTTCTTACAAAAACGGGACTTGGCCATTTTTCCCCCATTTTTCACTTGGTTGGGGCGATTTTGGAGAGCTTCAAAGGAGGATTTTCATCAAGCAACACAAGGTAAGTGATCTCCACTCACCATAAGTTAAATGCATGGTTTGTATATGGATTTAAAAATGGAGATTATTGTGGTGTTTTAATATAAAATCTAGAAATTGGTTTCTTTAGATTTTTACTACGAAATTGGAAATAGAATTTGGAATAAGTTATATATTTGAGTCCGTGGTGTTATGGGTAAAATTTCGAAATCCGAGCACGTGGGCTCGGGAGTGATTTTTATCGAATTTCGAAATCCGAGCACGTGGGCTCGGGAGTGATTTTTATCGACTTTTAACGGAGTTGAAAATTATTATAAATTGAATTTTTATGAGTATTTGAGTATATATTTATGGGGTTGCACAATTATTGACCAGTTTGTAGCATTGGGCATCAGTTTGAGTCGTCGGAAGGGCTTGGGAGCCGGTTATGGAACTTTGGAGCAAGGTAAGCCTCCTTTCTAACCTTGTAAGAGGGAATTAACTCCACAGGTGAACTAAATTAATACATGCTTCTATGTATGGGGGATATGTACGCATAAGGTGACGAGAGTCCATACGTAGCTACTAATTATGCCTATGTCCAGGTAATTCTAGCTTTACACCATGAATTGCTGATACCGTTATTTGATCTTGTTATTTACTTTCCTTGAAAGGAATTTAGATTGAGTATGCTTATTAAATGCCTTGAAAAGGGCTGAAATTGAGGATTTCGGGACTTCAAAGTTTTCATTGGATTTCATATGTTGAAAATAATTAAAGAATATTCTAATAATTATTATATTTGAGAAACTCTATGTGTAACCGCATCACAATCATATTCCGCGAGCGGGGTAAATTTTTACTACTCTCATGAGAGTGGGTCGCTCGCCTCGGCAGGTTAAATAGATACATCTATGTTTACGTCGTTCGACCCTCGGCAGTGCACAATTTATATTTATATGTTGGTTCGGGTCGTTCGAACCTTGGCAGTGCTCAGTTTATATATATATATATATATATATATATATATATATATATATATATATATATATATATATATATATATATATATATATATATATATATATATATATATATATATATATATATATATATATATATATATATATATATATATATATATATATATATATATATATATATATATATATATATATATATATATATATATATATATATATATATATATATATATATATATATATATATATATATATATATATATATATATATATATATATATATATATATATATATATATATATATATATATATATATATATATATATATATATATATATATATATATATATATATATATATATATATATATATATATATATATATATATATATATATATATATATATATATATATATATATATATATATATATATATATATATATATATATATATATATATATATATATATATATATATATATATATATATATATATATATATATATATATATATATATATATATATATATATATATATATATATATATATATATATATATATATATATATATATATATATATATATATATATATATATATATATATATATATATATATATATATATATATATATATATATATATATATATATATATATATATATATATATATATATATATATATATATATATATATATATATATATATATATATATATATATATATATATATATATATATATATATATATATATATATATATATATATATATATATATATATATATATATATATATATATATATATATATATATATATATATATATATATATATATATATATATATATATATATATATATATATATATATATATATATATATATATATATATATATATATATATATATATATATATATATATATATATATATATATATATATATATATATATATATATATATATATATATATATATATATATATATATATATATATATATATATATATATATATATATATATATATATATATATATATATATATATATATATATATGTTGGATCGGGTCGTACGACCTCGACATGATTTGCGCATGATTGAATTGATTGCTTTGGAATTCATAATAAATGATATTGCCTCATTGGCCTGAGATAAACTGTTAAAAGATGAGAAATGAATTTGGAGATTTCTCAATTATAAAAGAATTATTTATTTACTTCAAAATAATGAGCTTACAACTGTTTTATATATAACTTATGTTTAAATCATATCATTTGTATTTTATTTATAGCCTATAGTAAGTATCAGAGTCGACCCATGTTCAATACTTCTTCGAGGTTAGACGGTATACTTATTGGGTACACGTTGTTTTCATACTCATACTATACTTTCTGTACATTTTGTACAGACACGTGTATATCTAATGGCCTTGTGGGCGTTGTGGCGCGGTTGATACGGGGACTTAAGTGAGTTGCATCTTATGATACGATCCGCAGCTAGCAGAGTCTTCTTCAGAGTATTTATGTTTATTTCTCTCCTACCCAATGTTGTATTCCAGACAAATGATGTATTTTATTTTATTTTTCCTAGTAGATACTCATGCACCTGCGACACCGGATTCTGGGATGATTATGAGTTATTCAGTATTGAAATTTGCTAAAAACATTATTATTTACTCTGTGAATTTCATCATTTATTACATAATTGAAGGAAGTTTTGATTTCAAAAATATTAGAATGATAACTAAATTAACTATTTGGTGTTGGCTTTTCTGACAGTGGTGTTCGACGCCATCACGACCTTTAACAGATTTTGGATCGTGACAGTATATATAATCAGTCTATTCATATGTTTCCTGTATTAGAAATTAATTTAACAAATCGGCAATAAACTCGATAAACATTGTGTCATAAAAAATCTTTATATTTGGGAGGATTTCCAAGAAAGGATCATGTAATTTGTATCACTGTGTGGACTCTTTCGTAAAAGGAGTTAAATATAACTGTATATCCCTACTCGAGGGAGAACTGTAACTGTATGCTAGTTCTTTCTTCGCACTAGGGTTCCATGAACCGATGTTTAAATACAAATATTTCTTCATAAATATAAGATTGGAAGGAAGTAGTTACCTTTTTGTCAAACCCTAAAATTTTCGAGACTTAGAGATATTGAAATACTCTTAAGATTTTCTTGAAAAAATCTATATATTCCATGTAGTTGTTAAGTTAGGAGATGGATTAAATGGCCAAATTTATTGAGGAGGGCATTAAAGCTCAAATCAATAAAGTATTTATGATATATAGCTCATCCTTTCCTCTAACCCTTCAAAACAGAGCTTTAAAATATTAATAGTCCTAGTCTCTCTATCGAAGAAGGCTTTAGTGAAGCTCGCCGCAGGGGATGCGATACATGCACATCGAGCACGCCCCTATTCTTTCATATTCGTGTTAAAACTCGCGCGAGGTACGGATAACTTAACAAAATATTAATCTTATAAAATTATGATTTAATGTAGTATTTTATTTAATATGCCAAAAAGATTCAAACTTTTATTAATGGATCTTGCACAAAGTTAAATTCAAAATTTTCCATCTCAGATATGTATACACAATTTCGGTAGAAAAGTTAAAATCAAAATTTTCCAACTTAGTTGACTAATTTCGGTAGAATGAATTATAAGAAGTGAAATTTTCAATCTTGAGTATTTACATAGTTGAACTTCAAGATCTCAGAAGTTGAGAAGTCATTATCAAGCAAAATGGCAAAAGAGAGGGATACCGTACAAACATACGAAAACTAAACTGAGGTACTTTGAAAGTTGGGTAGAGATGGAGATTAAAGTCTTTCTTCTCGCACAATTCACCTTTTTGGTCTGGGTGCACTTAGATCTGACGCCCTGATAAATCTTATACTCTATTTTGATGATGATAGGTCAAGGAGATGCTAGAGGTGTAGGCTAGGGGTGCCAATGCTTCCTTTCAGCTATTTATTTTAAAAAAGTATAATATACCCTTTTTTGGTTAGTAGCACATCCGTTGCATGTTAATAATAGCATGTGACGATAATAATATTTATTTATATTAAGGAACAATAAATTTTAGTTAATGAAAGTAATTTTATGTATAATCATACAACAATCATCTAAATGCCGAAAAATATTAATATTACATTAGTGTCACGACCCATTTGACGATCATGACCGGCGCTTAGGAGCAAATGCTCCTAAGTAAGCCACATCAGTAATTTATAAAAAATTGAATAGAGTTTCCTCTATTGTAGGACTATCCAAAAATAACACGTCTTAGAAATCAACAACACAACCAACCAATATCCATCAAAACAAGTCATAATCTTCATTCACAAAGTATTTCCAACACAATAATACCAACTTCATCTCCAAGTATAAGATGGAAAAGTTTAATACGAGTCAGTCTATATCAATATAAGAATACTTACGACACTCATAAAAATGACTATGGAGTGACTCTAAGAGTTCATAAGGAAAGATGATAACAAATAAATAAACTTTTCACCCACGCGAACAAGTGCGGGGCTCACCAGGAACTACTGATAAGTTAGGATTTTACCGTGATTATGCCCCTACTTGCTATTGCTTTGATTACAAATTGCTACAGAATAAACCCAAAATGCTTACAAGTTATGCTTGATTGTAGATTTGAGCGATAAGGTGACAAATGTCAAAGATCGGCTCAAAAAGGAGTGAAACCTGCCAAGTGTCAAAGACCAAATGAAGTTGAGAAACAGGAAGGCCTAGCGCGGACCGCACTGATATGCCACGCGGCCGTGCTAGGAGATTCAGAGAATGGTCAATTGTTGTTTCAAGCCACGCGGCCGCGCTACAATTCTGCACGGTCCACGCCAAAGAGATTCAGAGACCCACCAGTGCAGGCTAAAGGCCCACGCGATCGCGCTACATATGAGTGGGGTTCGCATGGATGAGAATTAGAGACTTGGAATTTTGGGAATTAAGGCCACGCAGCCGCGCTACCTTTTTGCATGGTCCACGCCACAGGGGTTCAGAGAACTAGAGAATTTGGCCAAGTCAAGCCATGTGGCCGCGCTACCTTGTTGTGCGGTTCGCATCATTTACCACCGCGGCCGCACTTCACTTTTGCGCGGTCCGCGCTGACCTTGCAGGGGCACTTTTTCCAGTTTTTCCAGCCCGGTATAAATAGAACATTTTACCATTTTTAGGTTAAGTTTTAAGTTCTGAACACAGTTGCACTCGTGAGGCTAAATATTGTTTCCATTTTCGGCACTTTTACTCTTCATTATTGTAGATTCTACTTAGTAATCAATTAATATGTTTATTTCATCATCTATTTCTTCTGTTTCTTCTTTAATTAATTATGTCTAATTAAACCCATTAGCTAGGGTTGTGGCTCAACCCTAGTGTGGGTAGTTAATGGGTGTTGCATTCTAGGGTGAGATTGAGATTGGGTTTTTATTATTTGGGTTAATTTTGTGTTTCAATCTAGAATTTGTGGTTGCAAACATGAATTCAAAGCTTAGTGGGTCTAACTCTTCTTGAGAAAGAGAGTCTATGATCTTAAAGTTGATCCAACAAGGAATTGGGATGGACCCATGAGAATGGTAGTCCCAATTAACGGGTTAAACCTCGAGAGAGTAATTACCCTACTTGAACCCTAGTTGCTTGGTCAAATTGGAATACCAAATTGGTCTCGAGAGAGTCAATCGGGAAAGATCATTCTCTCTACCGAGAGGTATGAGAATGAATACAATTGTACAATGGTTATAGCATAAGCCTTAAATATATCAATTTTCCCTTAGTAACTCCTAATCGTTAGCTAGCCACCTAGGTAGTGTCACGACCCCAGTGCCTTTCCCCATATTAAATACAACTTAGCAATATTCTCCTAGCATAATTTAGTTTTAATCATCAGTTTTACAAGAGTAGTTTAAAAACAAAACCCAAGAGCGTTTGAAGTGACATGAGAAGCACAACCACAATTTTAGGCTAGACAGACATTCTAACTCCATTAATATATCCCTGTGGAAATTCGACCCCGAACCACTATTCGGGTAAAAGCTATTGCTACCCGCTCTTCCTACCATTGCGTAGTGTTGATTTGGCATCGATCACTTTTTGGTGCGTTGCCGAGGAGCTTACGGTGTTGAATATCTGTGTAGCTAGTTTTGTATTTTGCATATCTTTCCTTCTTGTTTACTAATTTTGTTTATGTCGATCTATCAGGTACAAATGGCTCTAAATGGAAATAACCCTCTTGGCAATGCCTTGGCGGGGGAGGAGGTTGGAGATGTTGATCAAGATGAGCTTCCGGTACCTCAACTACCACGGATAGGTAGAAATGCCAATGTAATTTCGAATGAGCAAATCCCAGACCCTCCTCCGCCACCGCCAAGAGTGGCTCCAAGATTCCTTCCAAACCAGGGTTATACGAGTGCCATAGTTCTTCCCCGAATCCGGGCGAGGAATTTTCAAATCACCAATATTATGTTGACTTTGCTCGAGCAAAGAGGGTATTTTACGGGCGCCTCTGACCAAAATGCATACAATCACTTGAAGGGGTTCGTAGATACTTGATGGGGGAGTAAACAAACAAACGTGTCCAAGAATGCTTTGAGATTGAGGCTTTTCCTGTTCTCTTTTCGGGGTAAAGCGTTGGATTGGTTGGAAAGGCTCCCCAATCATTCTATCACCACATGGGATGAATTGGCGGATAAATTTATTGCCAAGTTCTTTTCTCCAAGTCATATAGCAGCTCTTCGGGACGAATTTCTAGATTTCAAGCAAATGCCAATGGAACCTTTGCACAAGATATGGGAACGATATAGAACAATGGTGAAGGAGTGTCCTAATAATGACATGACTAAGGCAATGATCCAACAAACATTTTATAGGGGCATCAACACCACGAATCAGTGCATTGTGAACCAATTGGCCGGTGGGAACTTTATGAAACTTTCTTACCAAGAAGCTTGTGATGTACTTGATGAAATGACCGATACTTCTTCGGCATGACAAAGTCGAGCAAATGTGCCTCAAGGTGACCCCACAGTCATCCATTTGCACAAGAAATTACATAATCATGGCCAAGCTATTGCTGAGCTTACAACAATAATGAATCAATTGGCGAAGGCGCAATTGCAACAAGTTCAAAACCCGCGCCAAGTCAATGCAATGGAAAATGTGTCTATGTTAAAAAGGAGGCAAAGAGGGCAACAACAACAACAAAATAATTGTGAGCAATTTGACAACAACAATGATGCTGGTGGTTATTCGAATGAGTGCTATGATAAGCAAAGTGAGGAATGTCAATATGTCAATAACTACCAAGTGAATAAAGGAAATCAAGGGAATCGACAATAGCGTCCCTAAGGAAATTAGGGCAATCAACAAGGCGGTGAAAATTGGAATAACAACAATCAACAACCAAATGGTGGAAATTAGAATGGGAACAATAACAGTTGGAGCAACAACAATCAAGGAGGGTGGAATAATAGTGGCAATCAGGACAACCGGGGGCAAGGCTTTCAACGACCTCCCATGTATCAACAACCGAACATTCCACCTCCCTTTCCTTCTAAAGGTCCGAGTTTATCCGGAAGTGATTTGGGTAGAATTGAGAATATGTTTGAGCAAATGATGAAAAAGAACCATGACACTGATGTAAAATTGGCTTCTTATAATACATCTATCCAGAACTTGGAGGTTCAAATAGGCCAAATTTCTCAAGCTTTGAATACTCGCCCAAAGGGTGCTCTACCGAGTGACACGGCGGTGAACCCGAAGGGCATAAACACCAATCAAGTGATGGCGGTTACTACGAGAAGAGGAAGAGGCAGAGATGTGCATGTCTCAAGAGAAAAGCAAGTTGTGGATGAAGATGTTGAGTTGCACAGTGGTAATGCTCCTTTGAGCGTGGAAGATGTGGTTGAAACAAGTGCAAACAATGATGTGAGGATTGATATTGATGAGGAGGTAGGGAAAGAGACTCAAGATGCCGTGAACCCATTTAGGGAATATGTTATTGATATACCCGAGCCGGTGGTTCCCAAATCCAAGGCACTTTTGCCTAGGCCACCTCCGTCGTATCCTCAACGATTAGCTAAGAACAAGAGTGATCACCAATTCAAAAAGTTCATAGACATGATGAAGAGTCTTACAATCAATGTTCCCTTGGTAGAAGCACTTGAGCAAATGTCGGGGATGCCAAGTTTATGAAAGAGTTGGTAACTAAGAAGAGGTCTATGGAATGTGAAACAATACCAATGACACATCAAGTGAGTTATATAGTTCACTCTATGGCCCCAAAACTTGCGGATCCTGGAGCTTTCACAATCCCGTGTACTATAGGAAGTGCGGATTTCGCCAAGGCCCTTTGTGACTTGGGGGCTAGCATAAACTTGATGCCATATTTGGTTTTCAAGACCTTGGGGATTGGACAAACTCGAGCCACTTCAATGCGACTTCAAATGGCAGACCGATCAATAAAGCGTCCTTTGGGCATAATTGATGATGTTCTTGTTCGTGTTGATAAATTCATATTGCCAGCGGATTTTGTGATATTGGACTGCGAGGTGGATTTTAAAGTGCCAATCATTCTTGGAAGACCTTTCCTAGACACGGGGAAAGAGCTAGTAGATGTTGAGGCAGGTGAGTTTACATTCCGCGTGGGGGATGAGAAGGTGATTTTCCCTGTGTGAAAATCTATGAGGCAACCAAATAGCACCAAGGTGTGCTCATTTGTTGACATTGTCATGGCTATGATAATGGATGAGACAAGTGTTGTGCTTAATGTTGAAGATCCTCTTGTGACCATTCCTCTAAATCGGGATATCAATGATGATGCAAGTAAAGTGATGTGCATAGATGCTTTACATGATATGGAATCTTGAAGGTCCAATAAGATGTCTTTTAATCTTTACAACCGAGAATCTACACTAGCAACGCCAACAATTAAGGAGCCACTGGTGTTGGAATCGGAACAAGTTGCTCCACACCTCTACCTCGCACTCTCTGAGCCCGATATATTCTCAAAATTTTTGACGGATGATGCAAAACCATTTTTAGAGCATTAACGGGGGTTAGATGATGTGATGCAAGAAGTAGTGATCTACCCGATTTTCGACAATCCTTGGTTTCCTCCGGATCATTGTAGGCAAATAAAGGATGGCATGACCGTAATGGAAAACTCTCAGAATATGCAGAGTCCCGCACAATCAGCGGCAGGTTGGAAGGACTGCCAGAAGGATGGGATTTTGAATAAAGTACCCCAAAAGGATCACTATCCACTGCCATTTATTGACAAAATGCTAGATCATCTTGGAGGATGTGCTTTTTATTATTTCTTGGAAATCTTGATGCGAGCCACGTGGTGGCAGTTCTTGATTTGAAGTGATATAATGGTATCAGGCGCTTCTTGGGAGGCAACCCATGTCTTTTTCTATTTCTTTGATTTTCTTTGTAGACTAGGATTTTCGAGCTAATTGTTTATGAGATGTTGCAGGGATAATGTCGAAGCAGTGCAAAACAAAAGTACAAAATAACAGGTCTCTGAAGTTGCCAACGCGTCCGCGCTACATATTAGTGCAGTCCGCGCTGGCATATGCAAAGATGACTAAGTCTCTGAAGTTATCCGCGTGGCCGCGATGCATAATTTCATGGTACGCATGGGAATCTTGGTTCAATGCTGATGGATATAAACCCAGCGCGGCCTGCGTCCACTTTTGCGCGACCGTGCTGGTAGGTAAGTTAGGGGCCCCACAGTTTTCTATAAATAGAGACCCAAGGCCTCACTTTACCCTTTTAGCACTTTGACACCCTGAACCCTATTCTACTGTTCATCTCTGAGACTAACCTTGTGTGTTTGCATCATGTGCTTTGATTCTTCATATTCCTGGTAACATTTCTTACAAATAGCATGAGAAAGTCAAGGGCGTCTAAGGAGTCAGTGAAGAAGATTAGAGCGGACGTGGACAAGCTATTGGCAGATCAGATGCCTTTAGACTTGCTATTTAAGGATCCAGCCCTAGATCCAGCAGCATCTCAGCCACATCAGGAGAAGGAGCCTAGGCCTCCAAGGAAGAAGATGAAGCTTCCCAGCACAAAGGGTGCAGTGATTGAGCTAGCACAGGTTCATGAGGGTCCCTCAAGTGTTGTACCCGATATTAGCCGGTCCAGGAGCAGGCCCCTATCCCAGCAGCAGAGCAGCAGCAAGCCGGGAACGAGTCTGAGGTTCCCGCCCATACAGAGGACCAGGGGACCACTGAGGATCCCATGCAGACAGACCAGGCTTAGGGAGCCCTTCTATATCCTTTCATCTATTTTTGTGCTTATTTGTGTAGTTGGCATTGGGGACAATGCCAGATCTTATTCATAGGGGTGCGCCTTACTTTTTGGATTATTTGGATGATTGTACATATTAGATTCTCATTTTATGTTTTGGTTGATTTTATTCTCTTTTGGTCTATATATAAAGTTACATTTAGTATATATTCATCCCTCGTTATATATTCTACTCCCCTATTGTACATTTTCATTCTATTTTTCTATTTTCGCAAAATTTTTTGTTTTCAATTTCATAGTTAGGCTCGTAGCTTTTTGTGTGTTTTTGGCATTTTCAATAAGCCCTTGGTTTTCTTAATGCCACGGTTCTTTCCAAGGGTAGAGTATAGAGTGAACCGGGTGGCTCTTCCCGATGAGAGATAGACTGACTACCTTCTTAAGGGTTTGAGTCCATTTTTTTTATTTTTCTTTTGTTTTTGATATTTCATAGTTAAGGGTACCTCAGACAAAGCTTCACTTGGGCCTAACACATTTACCTTTGATCCCATGGTCAAAGACATAATGTTGTGTGCAGGGTTTGGTGAAAGTCGTGGCCTTGAGACTCTTGTGTTGACCAAACAATCATCATGTGGTCTTTTTGGACCATTATGCGCTTGAATCATCGCTAAGGTCGTTGTGGGCCCTCGAATCAATGTCTTTAGCAATCCCCTATCATGTGTGGTGAAGGATCGAATTTTGAGTCCAAGTCCCAAGCCAATGGTCTAGAACTTGCCCTGAATGTTTGTTGAAGTGAAATCATAGGTGAAATTTGACTTGAGAACTGACTATAGGCTTTCCTTGATCCAAATGCTAAGATGAACTATTCCATGCCTACCAGCAAAATGATCCCTAGTTAACCCTTTTGAGCCTTAAACCTTTTTCTTCCATGAACCAATGTTACAAGCCTATACCCGTTCTAAATTCTACCCTCTCTTGGCACCCACATCTTCCCTTGAGCAATGGCAAAGTCTAAGTTTTGGGGGAGAGACAAGAAGGAAAACAAAAAGGGGTAAAAGGTACAAAAGCAAGAAGGAAAAGGCAAGGCAATGAAAAGGAGAAAAAGAAAAAGACAAAAAGAAAAGCTTAAGGTGAAAAATAATAAAATGG
This sequence comes from Nicotiana glauca, assembly GCA_026770625.1. Lineage (NCBI taxonomy): Eukaryota > Viridiplantae > Streptophyta > Magnoliopsida > Solanales > Solanaceae > Nicotiana > Nicotiana glauca. The sequence continues at coordinate 78,629 of MU736526.1, read as the reverse complement.
GGTCAAGAAAAAAACAAAAGTGAAGAAAAAAAGGTGTGGAAACAAAAGTAGAAAAAGGAAAAATGATTGAATTGCATAAGAAAGAGTGACAATGTGTCCCTCTAACCCCTTGAAAAGAAGTGAAATACTCAAATGAATCAAGAAAGTGTGCCAAAAATAAATCAAAGAAAGTTCTTAAGGGAAGATTGAACCCATTTGAACAAAAACATGTCCCACCCTTACCCAAAAGCCTTCACAATAACTCCGCAAAAGCCCTATAGGATCTTAAGTTGAAGGGAACCTACGTTAGTGGATACTTACATAAGGTGCAAGCATATGGTACCTAGAGCAGGACTTGTGACTTTCTTTTTGAGAGAGATGAGTGAAAGTCCATCAACCTCGATTTGTGTGTCAATACTCTAAAAGGTGAGGTTCGCTCAAGGAGATTTGAGGATGTGTGAGTTTGGGTTCCACAATGACCAAGGTATTTGAGAAAAGTTCTTTGATAAAATGTGTCAACCCTTGATGCTCTTATGTCACACTTGATCCATAGTTTTAAAAAGCTTAAAATGTGTTAATGATGCATTCGTATTGAGGGCAATTGTTAGTCCCAATTGATGCTTATTGAGGTTACTTTAGGACAGCTGGAAATTCTTGGTTTACCCTTTTAGGGGTGGGTCTTTTTTGTTGCTTGAGGACAAGCAAAGGTTTAAGTTTGGAGGAGTTGATAAGTTAGGATTTTACCATAATTATGCCCCTAATTGCTATTGCTTTGATTACAAGTTGCTACAGAATAAACCCAAAATGCTTACAAGTTATGCTTGATTACAGGTTTGAGCGATAAGGTGACCAATGTCAAAGATCGGCTCAAAACGGAGTGAAACCTGCCAAGTGTCAAAGACCAAATGAAGTTGAGGAACAGGAAGGCCTAGCACGGACCGCACTGATATACCATTCGATCGCGCTAGGAGATTCAGAGAATGATCAATTGCTATTGCAAGCCACGTGGCCGTGCTACAATTTTGTGCGGTCCGCGCCAAGGAGATTCAGAGACCCACCAGTGCAGGCTAAAGGCCCACGCGGCCGTGCTACATATCAGTGTGGTCCGCATGGATGAGAATCAGAGACTTGGAATTTTGGGAATTAAGGCCATACGGCCGCGCTACTTTTTGCGTGGTCCACGCCACTGGGGTTCAGAGAACTGGAGAATTTCGCCAAGTCAAGCCATGCGTCCGCGCTACCTTGTTGTGTGGTCCGCGTCATTTACCACCACGGCCGCGGCCGCGCTCTACTTTTGTACGGTCTGCGCTGATCTCGCAGGGGTATTTTTGTCTATTTTTTCTAGCTCGGTATAAATAGAATATTTTACCATTTTTAGGTTAAGTTTTATGTTCTGAACACAGTTGTGCTCGTGAGACTAAATATTGTTACCATTTTCGGCACTTTTACTCTTCATTATTGTAGATTCTACTTAGGAATCAATTAATATATTTATTTCATCATCTATTTCTTCTGTTTCTTCTTTAATTATGTCTAGCTAAACCCATTAGCTAGGGTTGTGGCTCAACCCTAGTGTGGGAAGTTAATGGGTGTTGCATTCTAGGGTGAGATTGAGATTGGGTGTTTGTTATTTGGGTTAATTTTGTGTTTCAATCTAGAATTTGTGGTTGCAAATATGAATTCAAAGCTTAGTGGGTCTAACTCTTCTTGATAAAGAGATTCTCTGATCTTAAAGTTGATCCAACAAGGAATTGGGATGGACCCATGAGAATGGTAGTCCCAATTAACGGGTTAAACCTCGAGAGAGTAATTACCCTACTTGAACCCTAGTTGCTTGGTCAAATTGGACTACCAAATTGGTCTCGAGAGAGTCAATCGGGAAAAATCATTCTCTCTACCGAGAGGTATGAGAATGAATACAATTGTACAATGGTTATAGCATAAGCCTTAAATATATCAATCTCCCCTTAGTAACTCCTAATCGTTAGCTAGCCACCTAGGTAGTGTCACGACCTTAGTGCCTTTCCCCATATTAAATACAACTTAGCAATATTCTCCTAGCATAATTTAGTTTTAATCATTAGTTTTACAAGATTAGTTTAAAAAGAAACCCAAGAATGTTTGAAGTGACATTAGAAGCACAACCGCAATTCTAGGCTAGACAGACATTCTAACTATATTATTAGCTCCCTGTGGAAATTCGACCCCGAACCACTATTCGGGTAAAAGCTATTTCTACCCGCTCTTCCTACCATTGCGTAGTGTCGAATTGGCATCGATCAACTATCAACTCGTAAACTCTAATTAACGAAATCCTCACTCGTGTCAACTGCTGTCTCTGCATAATAGCGGGGAGTGAGTCGCTAGCTCAATGAGTAATAACGCTTAACCACAATGATTTTCAATTAGCAACAAGTCATAAAACATGCTTATATAGTAATAATTAGAAATTATTATAAAAATAAATTCCCTTTCAAAGCGGTATATATAATAATTTTATTCATATGTTTTCTGTAGCATAAATCAATTTAACAAATCGGCAATAAACTCGCTAAACTCTGTGTCATAGAAAATCTTTATATTTGGGAGGATTTCCAAGAAAGGATCATGTAATTTGTAGCATTGTGCGGACTTTTCGTAAAAGGAGTCAAATATAAATGTAGATTCTTACTCAAGGGAAAACTATAATTGTATGCTAGTTCTTCCTTCGCACTAGGGTTCCATGAATCGATGTTTAAATACAAATATTTCTTCATAAATATATAAGATTGGAAGGAAGTAGTTACCTTTTGTCAAACCCTAAAATTTTCGAGACTTAGAGTTATTGAAATACTCTTAAGATTTTCTTGAAAAAATCTATATATTCCATGTAGTTTTTAAGTTAGGAGATGAATTAAATGGTCAAATTTATCGAAGAGGGCATTAAAGCTCATCTCAATAAATTATTTATGATGTAGAGCTCATCCTTTCCACTAACCCTTCAAAATAGAGCTTTAAAATAATAATAGTCTCAGTCTCTCTCCCAAATAAGGCTTTAGGGAAGCTTGCTGCAGGGGATGCGATACACGCACATCGAGCGCACCCCCATTCTTTCATATTGGTGTTAGAACTCGTGCGACGTACGAATAACTTGATAAAATATTAATCTTATAAAATTATAATTTAATATATCAGATTATTTTAATAAATATTAGTTATTATTTTATTATTTAATATACTATATGAAAATATAACAAAATCTATTCAAAATCAAAGGATACACATTATATAGTACTGTCACACCTCCCTTTTACTATATCCGGGGAAGAGTATAATAAATGGAGTTTTTTCAATTAAAGGACAATCGAAACAAGATTTATTTTTTAAATCGATTAAGAGTCGCCACTTGGGAGATTTATGGTATCCCAAGTCACCGGTTCAAATCCCGAATCGAGGAAAAAAATGACTTTGTTTAACAGTCCGCGCACCAGAAATCCGAGTAAGGAATTCTGTTAACCCGGGAGAAGGTGTTAGGCATTCCCGAGTTCCGTGGTTCTAGCACGGTCGCTCAACTGCTATATTCGGCTTAATTATCTGATTTTCAACAATTATGAACCTATGTGCAAATTTTAAACTTTAACTGCTTTTATTATTATTTTTTTTTAAGAGAATGGCAACGTCGTTAAAACACGTCTCGAACTACATTACATAAATGCACCCGTAGTTTTTGACATATTTTAGCATCATTGAGATTTGGATTTGGGTCACATAAATGTGCACCCGAGTTTAAGAAGGTAGCATTATTAAAAAACGCGCCTAAAGCAACTACGCATTATTAACTTTGCAGGAAGCCATGGAAATTTGCCAAATGGCCTACCCGAATTTCTAAAGATTTAATCACATTTAATTAAATGAGAGCCATGCAACTGTTATTTTTTATTTGGTGAAGTTCACCCTGATTCCATTTTTTAAAGGACGTTTAAACTAAATTCGGAGGACCATAACTATTCGTGTTGTCTGATATGGCATACCTCTTTTAATGAGTGATATAACTTGCTATAGTTAAACGTGCTTAAGGAAATTTTACTCACATTAACAATCAACTTGCCTATGAAAGTATTGTTTATTTAAAACCAAAAGATTAGCCCAGCGCAAACGGACCAAAGGCCCAACTGATGAAGCCTGGTTTGAATAGTCATTATGGCCGCCTTGGCGCGCGAATATGTTGGGCTTCAGGTGATGCCCAATCCCGTGATCAAATTGTTAGGAAGGAAAAACTAATATAATTGGGCTGCATTTTGGGTGGCCCAATACATTATGGCCAACGAACTGGCGATTCTAAATGGTTTGGGCCAAACTTTAATAGCAAGCCCAATTTTAAAAGAAAAATTGAAGCTGAAAAGTGGGGACTCCAAATCGAGTCCCTGAAGGAAACATTGTTTTAAAACAAAAACTTATCATTGATTTTAAACCACAAAACAGGGCTTTATTTTTTGATAATTAGATATATACAGCCACACGTCTTTAAACCTCAGACCAAATCTAAGTAATGCGATGGAATAGAACTCAACGAGTTTGGAAAATCATCTTCAAACTACCAAAGAATCCAATCAAACAATGACTTGCTGCTGAGTTACTAAATAACAGTAGAATAACAATAAGCTCAAATTGACTGTTAAGCTTAAACATACTCACAAGATACTCAAAACTTTAAAGCCTAAACTAACCTTCCAGACATAATAACAAACCTCTTAAACACTGAAGAATTTATAATGTCCAATCATTCAGATAAACTTTTCACCCGAGTACACTACAAATTCATCTAAACACAAAATAAACTTCAGACAACACTTGACATATCATCTGGAGAGTGGTAAAGCTAAGTTAGACTGCTGAAGCTACAGCATGGATATACCAGACCCTAAACATAGAGCCCGGATCCACAAACACTCCTCAAAGCCAACCAACTTCATCAATGAGCTTAACAGTCCTCATACTTAATTACACATGTCAAACTAAGATGAAAGTTTCCCTTTCAACCATGGTTAAATAAAATCTTAACTTTAAAATGAGCAGATGCTCAAATGATTAACTCAAGTAGTTAAGATAGCATGGATGATAAATTAAATATAGTAAAGCTAATCCTATAACTCAATAGACATGTCTCACACAAAAAACTGAACTTAAACTTTATGTTTATTTTATATACTTCAAATGCTTTATACAAAGAACCAGGTCCATAGCTTCAGCTTATCATGCCATGAGTTATAAAGGAAATACTTGGAAATGAAAGGAAACAGGGAGAAGTGAGAATTTAGTGAAACAGCAATAACAGATCAACAAACTAGGTTCAATGGAACAGTAATCCAACACAGCCAAACAGCTTCAAACCAAGCTCTTAAACCCTAGAATCAAACCCAAATCCAATCCACTTTAACCCAGAGATGACTTGGTGATTTTCATAGTTTTAAGCTAACATGAAAACTAGGAAAAATAGAATAGAAATGACTCAATTTTGGAGCATTTTTCAACTATAGCAGGCAAAGAATTCAGTGTTCTTCTCCTAGAAAACTCTCTCAATGTCTATCTATTCAGTATTTCAGAGTATCAACCTGTGTGTATCAGCGTATATCCATGTTAATGTCTATGTCCTCTCTGTTTTTCTCTCTTAACTTTCAGAATTTTTTTTTTCTCTCTTCTCAATGTTCAAAAGTCTGTCCAATTTTTCCCAGAGTCCCCTTTTCTAGTCTGATTTTCAGCCTCTAAATAGGCATACAATTAGTGCTTTCACAACTATCATTTTAACTTTTAAATTTGTAATTATCCACTTAATTGTCCGCTCAATTAGTACTCTTTTAGTTAAGTTCAGTAATGTACCACTTATCAATTAGCAGTCCCCTACTTAATTAGGTAAGCACTATCTAAATTGACCTCTAAAACTTCTGTTATTACCCCCTGAACAAAATCAGATTGTGGGTTGAACTAACCCAATTCAGATATTCACAAATTTGAGGACTGACCAAAATTTTCCACAGAAGAAATCTTGAACCCTTAAAATGTAATCAAAATAACAAAAGAAAGTGGATGAGCTAATTAATCCTAAGCATTCGACGAGAATTTAACTAAGCTATTAAACCAAATAACCTAATTAAATTAAACTAGGTGGCTAAACAAAAGAATGAAATCAGAAACTAAACATGCTATTGACACAAACCAAATAGACCAAGAAACAGTCACAACAAGAAAACTCAATTCAATTCGATTGACCACAGAAGAAAAGAAGAAATGAGGAAGAATCAAAACTACAGAATCATAGGAACGAATAAAAAGAAATAAGAGAACTCACCAACCTACACTCGAACTCGCGATTGATAACCGATTGAGTACCCAAGTAATGTCGTCTTCTTGTTCCTTGCGAAGAACAAGAAAACAGTGTTATTCTAGGACCAAACTGACCCTGAATGCTTAAGAAAACTTGAAGGAATAGCCTTGCATATCTGATTTTGGCTTTGGGTCTTTAAGGCTCAAACCTTAGATTGGAAATTCGAAGGGTTCAGTCCATATTCGAGGGAAAAGGATTGTAGATTAGGGAAGAGAAAGGTGAGGGGGTTCTAGGGTGTTAAGATGGGACTGAACAGAGCCGGTGCCGCCATCGAGAAAACTGTGGCGGCGCTAGGGTTTGGAATTTTGAACGAACATTCGAAGAGTTCTAGGGTGTTTTGAAGGAAATGGAGCTGAGGTCTGGGATGGGGAGGTGGAGAGAAAGGTTTGGTGTTAACTTGGAGGCCATTGGTGACTGACCGCCGCCGTGGACGATTTTCGACGGGCGGTCAGCAGCGGTGTAAGGGAGGGGTCTCTGGAGATGGGGGAGGGGAAAGGAAATGGGGGAAGGGGGGTTGGTTTGGGTATGGGTAAAGGGTGTTGGGTAATTAAATGAGGGATTGATCGTGAGTCATTAGATTGAATGGAATCAACGGCTCCGATCAAAAGGGTTTAAAAACAGCATTGTTTAGGTTGGGGCAGGATTGGATCGAGTAGGGGAGACGGGTTCGGGTAATGGGCAAGGATATGGACCGTTAGATCAAATGAGATCGACGGTCCTGGTCTCAGCTTATTCAAACGATGTCGTTTGGCTTAATCTTGAGACCGGACTGGTTCAGGGCGGATCTGGGCTGGTTTTGCACGAGTTTTTGACTGATTTTTGGTTTGGGCTGGGGATTTGGCCCAAATTTCCTCCTCTATTTAATTCTTTTTCCTTTTCTATTTATGTCCCAAAATCAAAACCTAAAATACTAAATTAAATTATAAAACCAAATTATCTTTAAAATACTAATTAGCTCTAACTAATAGTTCTTACAAACCATTAAATTTCAAATCACACAATTTTGACTTTAAACACTAAAAATGCAAAAAATACATTATTTTTTTGTGATTCTTTTTTATTTTTATAAAACAACAATTTTCTTAATCAACCCTAAAAATGTAAAATTAAATCTTGAATGCAAATGCAACATATTTTTTTGTATTTTTCATTGATTAAATATAATACACAGGCACAGGCGAATTGCAAATACTAACAAAAAATACCACAAAATTTCACAAGGCTTTAAACAATAAAATAAATAATTTTATTTTGATTTTATGGGAGTAATTCATGTAAGGCAAAAATCACGTGCTCACAGCTTCCCCTCTTTGCTCGTAAACACGAAGAGTTTTTGCTGAAAGACAAAGTGAGCGGATACGAGCGATTTTTACCCTTTTGAATACTCCGTGCGAAGCATTTTTGAACGATTTTGACCGGACCTCTGCTTTAAAGGTTTCCTGCATATCCTTGGCTAAAAAGGAATCGGGTCAATATAGTTCATGAAGTCTTAGTAGCTGGGACTACCATGAAGCTGTGTTTACTGTTGGTGCTGCTGCTGCTACTTGCTGACCCCCTTATTGCACCATGCTAAAAGAAAAATAAAGAAGCTAGATTAGTCTATGAATTACAAAAATCCTATCTAGACCTTCAAACTTGATCTTGTGTCTCTTGTTGCCTTGTTGTCTTGTATTCTCTTGGTGAAATCCATTGTTGTCGCTTTGCACCGACTTCTTGAGATGTTCTCCCTTTTCTTTGGGCGGGTACCTAATTGCTGATCCTTTAAATGTCTTCTATTGATCATTGTCTTCTTCCTCTGCTCTCCAGACGGGCTCTTAATTTCTTGATCTTGAAAGGTACACCTCCGTTCTCCAGGAGGGCTCCTGACTTCAAAACTTGAAAGGTACGCCTTTGTTCTCCAGGCGGGCTCCTGACTTCAAAACTTTAAAAGCTTTTCTTTTGTTACTTGACATTGTTTTCCCTTGCATCTTGAACCATTTTCCCTTGAAACTTAAATTGTCTTTCTTCGAAACTGCTTTTCCTTTAAAACTTGAGTTGTCTTGCTCTCCCTTGAAACTTGAGTTGTCTTCCCTGTTCTGTTTGGTGTTTGCCTTTCCTTACGGTGGGTTCCTCCGAAACAATCGAGATTTCTTCCGCTATTTTAGTTAAAGAAAAATCTCGGCAATTTCAAATGTGGTTGTGATACTCTTTCTGGGGATGGTTTTCCCCTTTCTCCTTTCCATACTCTGTTTTGTTTGACTGTTTTAAACCTGGTCGAGAATTTCTGACCTTCCGACTACTTCCTTATCTATAAATTTTCCAATTTTTGCTTCCCACTTCTAGCTTTCTTATCTGAAACTTTCCAATTTTTGCCTTCCCCTTTTTGTTATCTTATCTGAAACTTTCCAACTGTTGCTTCCCACTTCTTATTATCTTATCTGAAACTTTCCAACTGTTGCCTTTCCCTTTTTGTTATCTTAGGAGAAAGATTCATCAGACAAAGATTTTGATCCTAGGAGAAAATTCATCTGACTAGGTCTTCTTTTGTTATCTTAGGAGAAAGATTCATCAGACTAAGATTTCCTATCCTAGGAGAAAAATTCATCTGACTAAGTCCATTTTTGTTATCTTAGGAGAAAGATTCATCAGACTAAGATTTCGATTGGGAGGAAAATCCATCAGATTAGGACTTTTTATCCTAGGAGGCAAAATATGACGACCAAATAGCAAAATTTTATGCACATGAGCAAGGTAGAAAAAGGCAAAATTTGAGAAACTTCCCTTTGTTGTTGTTTTTTTTTCTTCTCTTTATTTTTCTTTCTTTTTCTCTTTTCCTTTCCCTTCTTTTTTCTTCTGCCTTTTTTTTTTGGAACCATTTTCCTTGCACTGCTTTGTTCTTGTTGCGAACAAAGAGAATTTTGTCAGTTTTAAAAATGGTGGTTGGTTTGTGGCCTTCTTGCTGGAGATGGTTTTTTTCTTCCTTTCCACGCTCTGCTTCGCCCGACTGCCTTAAACTTTGAGGGTGATTTCTCCTTCACTTCCCATTATAACTGATTTCCATTCGAAGACCTTGCCTGTTTATTGATCAGCCATTTTCTCTATCATCCGTATCACTGAAATATCTTTTGTCCGTTCAGGCCCATATCCTATATTTGTTGTATTGCTCCTGAACCAGCATCTACCCGACCTTTGTGTCTCTGATTCATGTCAATTGCCTTCATTTTGTGTATATGTTGTTCTTTCTTGACTTATCCACTGACCTTGGCCTTGAGGTCTGTTGCTCCTTCATTTGTCATGATAACTTTGATTTCTGCTTGGTAGGTCTTGCTCATTACTGGTTCAACACCCTTCGTCAATCTTATCACAAGGAATACCTTTGATCTGTGTACCCTATCCCTTCATCTGTTGCATTGTTCATGAATCGATATACCAAGCCTTTGTATTTCAAAAGGATCCCCAAAGCACGCTGATTATTACCAGCTTAGTGCTTTTTGTTATTTTCCTCACTTGTGACGCTTTGATGTGTCAACCAGACCCCGTTTTGTGCAATTGGACAGCTGGTGGCAGATTTTGAAGATATTTCTCACTTGTTATGACCAAACATACTCAGGAGGAGGAAGTTAACAAAACAAAAGGACCAGAGTGAAGGACAAAGGAAAGAGATGATTCCTAACGAGAAAACTACAAAGAAGAAACCTATAAAATGTGGATACGAACTCTAATGACCATGACATGCACCTATAGATATTCTGTCAAGCGAATCTGATATTCAGTTTTTGTTGTACCTTTTCGCCGTGAAACTGGGCTTTAATGCTCCGCTTATCCAATTGGATTCGCAATCCTTATTCGACTTATAGTGCCCGGAAGGTTCTCACCATCAAGTCTCTCTCATTTGATTCTTTTCTCTCAACTTACTGTCGCCTCAAGGTGCCCATGAAGGTTTTCACCAATAAACCTCTCTTATTTTTCATTTCTCTCAGCTTTCATCGCCTTACGGTACCTGTGAGCACGTGATTTTTACCCTAAGCAAATTATTCCAAAAATATCAAATAAAATGATTTTTATAATTTTAAAAATTGTGTTGCATCCTTTTATTAAGTGGTCACACGAAAACTCATATTAAAATGCAAAAAAAGATATATATGCATTAAGATTCTCAATTTTATATTTTTTTAGTATTAACGTATTTTTAAAATAATAAAAGAAAAATCATAACAAATAGTTCATTTTAGCTTTGA